>JAAMPC010000062.1:0-129588 GCA_016771965.1 Brassica carinata
GAAGACATTAAACTGCAAACTTGATTTTTTCTCAAATTCTGTATTCACATTTGTATAGAGTGGAAGTCTCACAAAATACTTCTTGTTTTGCTTGAACATTTGCATATATGTATCTGCTACTACTAAGTTATTATTGATTTTCGTATGCAACTTGAGCCAAGTTATAAACCTGAGTTTTTAAAATGTTCCAATCTACCAAAAGAAGATGTAGTTGTGACTTGTGAACAATTTTGAACAGTGGTCCATCATAACCTAACTGTCAACCAATCCGCTATGTAGGATGTCTGATAATAAAAGGGAAAATCGCGTAAAAACTTTGAAAGTGTCACTTACTATCACTTTAAACTCAAGTTTTTCACTAACACTTTAAACCTTCAAAGTGACATTTATATCATAAAACCTTCAAATAACAAAATGACCGGTTCAACAAGGTTAAAAAGTTTTTTCAAAAACAATTATTTAATTAATAAAATAAATAAAAAATTAACAAAAATCGAAAATTTAACAAAAACTCATAAATTAAAAAAATAAAAAACTAAATAAAGATTTAGAAATTTTTTTTTTAAAAAAAAAACTAAAAATTCAATAAATAAATAAGATCAAATTAAAATACAGAAAAATCATAAATTTCAAAAATTTTGAAAATTTTAAAAGTTTTTTTTTTCATTTTCAAATATATTGTCGGAAATTATCAATCGAGATATGCCGTCATTGTGGGTGATTGGTTGGGCTTTAACAAGTGAATTTAGCTTTAATTTATATCTACAATCATATATGTTACCAATCATGCTTTATGTAATTTTTAAAGCTAAAGCTTCTTCTTTTAAAAAATAGTTGTAGGAGCCTTATTTTCTAAAACAAAAAATATTGCTGTAGAAATTTTTTTCTTTTATTTTTCATTTAGCTATTTTATTTTATTTAGTTTTCTATATTTTTTTTCTTGGGTAGAAATTTTCTGAGTGATTTGATTTTAAAATAATTTCAATAGTTAGAGTATAAAAAACATTGTTTAAACTTTTTTTTATAATTTTTTACATTTGTTTCATTCCCCTATATTTGTGTTCAAATTTTTTTCCGTATACAATTAGTATTCAATTTTTATTTCATGTCTCATTATTCGGTGTTGGTTTCTCTTCTCAAAATGCTTAAACCGTTAGTATAATAAACTATCATTTGCTAATTTGCTTTTAGATTTTTGTGTAGTGTAAATTTATTAAACTTATGTAAAAAGGGTGTTTGACAAAAAAAATGTAGAGTGAGGGTGTGAGGTGTAACAAATAAATTTATTCAGTTCATAAATCAAATGAAGAAGCTTCTTTAATTTTATTACAGTGTAGTTTTCTAAGTTGACGAAGTTGAATAATACCATATACATATCGCATGCGAGCACGACACTTTCCAAAATAATTTATGCCAAATATTATCTTTGCTACTACTGATTTTGATGACCATTTACCATTATGGCTTCTGATATTATCTAGGAATTTATCGAAGGAGAATTCTCGCCAATCTTATGACCCTCTGCTTCCTGCGTTGCGAGTGTACATCATCCCAAAACGTAACATAGCAAACCTGAGTTCACAATATAAAACTTCAATTCAGGAATGAATGTAGCAGACATAACAGTTCAACAAAAGACTAAACATGTGTTCAAAAAATTAAAATAGTTCAAGAGAATCAGATTGACAAACCTTTTGAGTTGATGCCTTAGACATTCCAATAGGTTGGTAAGGTTATCTCCCCCACCAAAGGCACATGCGGAGACTACAATTTGACAATTTCGCATATACTTCTTATCCTCATCCGAAATTATAAACCCTCCATTCTCGTTGAAAATCCCACAGTGCAACGAAACTGTATCACTCACCTGGTCACAACAAAACAGCACTCAGCAATCAAGAAGCATAAAATGATAAGGAAACTCAAATTATTAGTCTTGTAAGAGTTACCAAGTGATGACCTCAAAATTATTCTTTCTCTCAGCAAAAGTCTGGGTCCCAGTAAACAAATTAAAAGGAGTCCCGTTCCCACAAACATGAGAGCTTGAATCTGCACCAGTCAGGCACACAAGTTTCTTAACAGGGGAGCTTTACTATTTACGCTATGAGATATCAAGATGCTCAAGCTCTTCAGGAGGCAGAAGATTTAAACAACCTGACACAGACAAATCTATCAATGGCAGATTCAAAGATGAAATGATGATGGAATCATTAAATGACAGAATCAATCTCCTTCTCATGGGGTCAGCTAAACCTTCAAGTTCTTTTTTTTTTTTTTTGAACACAAACCTTCAAGTTCCTGATATGTAATTCCACCACTAAGCTTCTAGTCATCAAGTATAACATTGCCGAGAAGAAGAAATGGTTCTTCTCATAAAAAAAGAAAGAGCTTTGATCCACACAACTCATATAAGCCCCCAAAACCATATACTATATCATGTCTTTCGTGATACTAATCACTTCAGATCTAGGCCTAACATTAAAGTCCGATCCTTTATGGAACAAAACCAAAAGAAAAGTTTTATTTTGTTCAATGAAACTGTTATATCCTAAAACAAAAATTTGAGAATAAATAAGAGTATGATGATAAACTTATATAAACCTCACCAATTGCTGGGTCTCTTTTTCGACACAACAAAGCTGAGCTTGAAACCTCCATCTTCTTCTTCTCGATCTCCTCTTATGAACCCCTGAAAAACCGACATAACTATCCTTAACATCTCTTCGCCTTCCTTCGACATTTGGACGGATTGGAGGAGCCGGCCGTACTTCAAATCAGAAAGGAGCTTTGGTGTTTTCAAGTGAAGCTCTTGAAATTCTTGGTTCGCCGTCACCTGCGACGATACCGGTTTATTCCGCGTCGTAGCCCTGAACCTCTCCGGTTTAGGCCTAACCGGTTCGATTTCACCTTCGTTTGGCCGGTTCGACAACCTAATCCACCTCGATCTATCTTCCAACAATCTGGCGGGCCCCATCCCAACTGCTCTCTCCAACCTTTCCTCCTTGGAGTCTCTCTTCCTCTTCTCCAACCAGCTCACCGGCGAGATTCCGAGTCAACTCGGCTCCCTCCTCAACCTCCGTTCCCTCCGAATCGGAGACAACGAGCTCGTCGGAACCATCCCGGAGACGCTAGGGAACCTCGCCAATCTCCAGATGCTCGCCTTAGCCTCGTGCAGACTCACCGGCCCCGTACCGAGTCAACTCGGTCGACTCGCTCGAGTTCAGTCGTTGATACTTCAAGATAACAACCTCGAAGGACCGATCCCGGCGGAGTTGGCGAACTGCTCCGACCTCACCGTGCTCACCGCGGCCGCGAACAGGCTTAAAGGGACGATACCTGCCGACCTAGGACGCCTGGAGAACCTCGAGATACTCAATCTCGCGAGCAACGGTCTCTCCGGTGAGATACCGAGTCAACTCGGCGAACTGAGTCAACTCGAGTACCTTAACTTGATGGAAAACAAGCTTCAAGGTCCTGTCCCCAAGACTTTGGCTGATCTGAAGAATCTTCAGACACTCGATTTGTCGTCGAATAATCTCACCGGAGAGATACCTGAAGAGATCTGGAACATGAGTCAGCTTCTTGACTTGGCTTTAGCAAACAACATCTTCTCTGGTTCTTTGCCGAAGAGTATATGTTCGAACAACACGAACTTGGAACAGTTGGTTCTGTCCGAACTCAGCTCTCAGGTGAAGTCCCTGCGGAGATCAGCAGATGTCAATCGCTTAAACAGCTTGACTTGTCTAACAATTCACTTACCGGCTCCATACCTGAGTCACTGTTCCAGCTAGTCGACCTCACGGATCTTTATCTCCACAACAATACCTTGGAGGGCAAGTTATCTCCTTCTATATCAAACCTCACCAACCTACAGTGGCTTGTCTTGTATCACAATAACTTGGATGGCACGTTACCTAACGAAATCACCGCGCTGAAGAAACTAGAAGTTCTGTTTCTCTACGAGAATCGTTTCTCGGGTGAGATCCCAAAAGAGATCGGAAACTGCACGAGCTTGAAGATGATTGATCTGTTCGGGAATCATTTCGAAGGAGAGATCCCTCCTTCTATTGGAACCCTAAAGGAGCTTAACCTGCTTCACTTGAGACAGAACGAGTTCGTTGGTGGACTTCCCGCCACTTTAGGTAACTGCCACCAGCTCAAAATCTTGGATTTAGCAGACAACCAGCTCTCGGGTTCGATTCCTTCCTCCTTCGGATCCTTAAAAGGATTAGAACAGTTCATGCTCTACAACAACTCTCTCCAAGGAAGCCTTCCTGATTCACTTAGCAATCTCAAGAACCTCACGAGAATCAACCTCTCTCACAACAAGCTCAACGGTACGATCCTTCCACTGTGTGGCTCAACCTCTTTCCTCTCGTTTGATGTCACCAACAACGAGTTTGAAGATGAGATCCCTCTCCAGCTAGGAAACTCTCCGAATCTCGACCGTCTCAGGCTAGGCAAGAATCAGTTCACAGGAAGAATCCCTTGGACGTTTGGGAAGATCCGTGAGCTTTCTCTGTTGGATATCTCTAGCAATTCTCTTACGGGAACCATTCCGTTACAGCTCGTCTTGTGCAAGAAGCTGACGCACATTGATCTCAACAATAATTTCCTCTCAGGGCCTATACCTCCGTGGCTTGGAAAGCTTTCTCAGTTAGGAGAGCTGAAGCTTTCTTCTAATCAGTTTGATGGATCTTTACCTACTGAGCTGTTCAACTGCACAAAGCTGCTTGTGTTGTTCAATGAAACTGTTATATCCTAAAACAAAAATTTGAGAATAAATAAGAGTATGATGATAAACTTATATAAACCTCACCAATTGCTGGTCTCTTTTTCGACACAACAAAGCTGAGCTTGAAACCTCCATCTTCTTCTTCTCGATCTCCTCTTATGAACCCCTGAAAAACCGACATAACTATCCTTAACATCTCTTCGCCTTCCTTCACATTTGGACGGTGGAGGAGCCGCGGCCGTATTTCAAATCAGAAAGGAGCTTTGGTGTTTTCCAAGTGAAGCTCTTGAAATTCTTGGTTCGCCGACCTTCAAATCGGAGAAGAAAACGCGAGAAGCAGCCATATTACAATCTTAGCAAAGTTTTAAGAGTTGGAGAATGAGATGTGAGGAAGAGAGAAAGACTAACCCCTATTTATACATCATATAACGCTTTCCCGAAATCAACATTGGAAGAGTAAACGGAAATTGATGATGAAACTTTAACGGAGAACGTAACCACTGATGAGAAGTATCTGAATCGACATCACTCAGCCGCGCACGAAAGAGAAGAAGAAACTTAGATTTACTGCTCGCCGAATTAGGGTTCCTGAGGAAGAAGGAAGCAATTCAGCAGGCCGAAGCCCAGCAAATAACACCAACACGAAGCCCATCAATCCGAGAGATTAATGAAACGGCGCTTAAAGCGAGGGGACACGCTAGCTCGGCTAGAGAAAGAGCGACTTTTCGGCGTGTCTTCACAAGGATTGAGGAGAACATGATTATATATATATAGATCTTTCTTTTTTTATTTAATATCTGAAATTTTGGTTTTCTGAATTTTGACATATCTCGAATGATATGAAAATGCAAAAACTTTTTGAATTTTATTTTTTCAATTTATGATTTTGTATTTTCCGTATTTTAGTTTGATCTTATTTATTTTTTTAATTTTTAGTTTTTAGTTTTAGTAATTTTATAAATCTTTATTTAGTTTTCTTATTTTTTAATTTATGAGCTTTTTGTTAAATTTTTCGATTTTATTTTTATTTTTTTTTATTTTATTAATTAAATAATTATTTTTTCAAAAAAAAAAAGAAATTTAACCTGCTGAACCGGTCATTTTTGTTATTTGGAGGTTTTTTATGATATAGATATCAATTTGAAGGTTAAAAATGCTAGTGAAAAAACTTCAAGATTTAAAGTGATAGTAAGTGACACTTTCAGGGTTTTTTATGCGATTTTCCCTAATAAAAAGTAATGGCTGTCTCAAATAGCAACAACCATACATTGAAAATTAATCAATATTAGTATTTATTTCAAAACCTCTAATCTGTTATTTGGATGACATGATTCATTTGATTATCAAATATAACACCATAAAACACATATATTTTAAACAGTAACCATCATTAGTAAAATTTCAGAAAAACGTATAAGCAACAAAAATTACCAATGGATTCAAAAAACAATATCTTTTCACTTCAGTCTGGAAGTTCATCGTGTCTTCCTTCTCTCTTTCGAGTAAGTACAGTAATAACAAAATCTTCTTTAGTCTTAACAAGCAAAACATAAGTCATTTGCTCTTTGAAATGATTTATCTTTTGCTTGTTAAGACTCAACTAGAATGACTCAGTTTTATGACTCATTTTTAGAGCTAGCAAATTAAGGTTTCTCATTCGAAATTATTAGCCAGGTACAAACAATTTTAATTGATTCAGATTGTGAAAAAACCACAAATCTTTTAGGTTTCTTAACCAAAAACACTGAATAAAAGAGCTCTAGTGCGGAAGCAAAAGAGAACCAGCTCTAAGAAAATAAGAGGAGAAGAAAAGCTTTTACAGGGAAGATCAAACAAAACAAGCACTTGAGATAACTTCAGAGGAATATAATTCCTTTCTGAAGACTTCAAAGATCACTCAAAAATTAATCCCGATCTTCATCTGCATTACAACAAAAACAAAAGAAGAAAAGTTTAAAATATTCCAAGTCATATAAGTAAAAGGTCAATATATATCTAAGCATGCAAACTTATTCAATCCGAACAGAACAAGAAACGTGATACACCAATTTTCCACCACACCCTCACAATCAACAAGAAGAGATTCCTTGAACTATATAGCACATGTCAAAAGAAGCTTTGTTAAGGTGAGTTAGTGGAAACTTTATCCGTTGCTTAACAAAATCTTCCATGGAGATCTAGCTAAGGCTAGACACATCTAAAAATAAGACCATTATGACTCCCTTCAAATTCCAATCTAGTTTCTTGTAAACTTAAAAAAAGGTTAAACCTTTGAGTTAAAAACATGAATTGGAACAAACAAGCGAATCAGCAGAGACAAAAGACTTTAAATGAAATAAAAGTAGACCCAAATTCTGAAATGGACCAAATGGCCAAAACAAAATCTCCCACATCCAAAATTATTCTACAAGGACCAAATGCATCAAATTACAATATTATCCTTAATGAATGGATAATATGGTAGTGGATCATCTCATCTATGATTTAATCTTGTACGCGATTTTATTCATTTCTCTTTCTTTCTCTTTCTTTTCTTTTAATCTCACCATTCACAACCACATAATCTTATTCATCTTTTTTCTCTTATTCGATTGGTTACAACTAGTACCACTAAGATAACTCGAACAAATAAACATGTTAATAAATTATATAATTGGTAGATAAATGTTATAATTCACACATAAAATAAACAAGCAAATATCTAATTGGTATATAATGACAAAATTTCATCTATTTTATTTGAGGTTTTTATCTTTATTAAATTATTACATTATATTCTTAATTTTACATTAGATACTTTATTCATTTGAAGTTTAGTAATTATATTAGCTATATTATTATGATAAACAAACATCAAACAAACTTTTACAAAGCTACGATGTGAAAATATTGGTCAACTAATAAACATATAAACATTTGATATAATCTTTATTATATATTAGGCGAGTATTACTTTCATTTCCTAAGAACAACTTTGACATTTCAAAATTGAAAAAAAACAATTTGGTATTCATATAAGAAAAGCAATCAAATATCTCAATTGGTATGTCTCATAAAGTTTCTCTTAATTTATTTGAAGTTTTGGAAAAAACATGAAAAATTGTTACCTGACTCCATAAGTTTACATGATGCCTTTATACTTTTAAGGTTTGTTAACTTGTTTGTCCACATAATTTTTGAAAACATACATGAAATGTATTTATACAAAATTGATGATTTCATTGTAGCAGAGGCCAGAACATGTAAACATAAATAAGTGGTACCTTGAAATAGCGTGATTTATATGTGGTACAACTAAAATTTTTCGATTTCATTGCCAGTACAATGTACAAATGGTCAACTCAACTGGTCAATGACTAATATACAATGGGTTATCAAATCTTAGTGTATATTTCATTTTATATTGTGCATCACGTTTTTAAATGTGTATCATGTTTTAAACATTGTGGTTGAATACTAATGTTGAATATTTTAAATAATTATTTTGACAATTATTATATCATCACATAAGTGTACATAATCTACCTTATACTTTTGTTTGCTTACTTGATTAACCACATTATTTTGGAAAAAACATAATCTAACTTTTCGAAAATTGTTAGTTTAGTTAATATCAATGTTATGAGCCGTTTTGTGATATATTCCTAATTTTATTAAGGTTTTATGATTTTTTCTATTTATTACACCACTATAAGTTTCGTAATATACCTTATAATTTTAAGGTTTCTCTTATTTGGTTAGCCATATTATTAGAAAAACATATTTTGTATTTGTTTACAAAATTGTGATTTTAAAATATGTTGAGCAATGGTTGAAGAATTTTAAATTCACGCATCTCAGCTTTTGGCACAGAGAGCAAAAACATGAAGATGATTTTTCGAAAATAGTACATTAGTATAACTAGTACAATTTATAAATGCATCAATATCGTTGAGCACGATTTTGGTCTTGTTTGTGCAGAATCAATCAAAGAGAGCTGATTAGACCGATATGTCTTATTGGTTACGCATCATTCTCTTTTCTAGCATCTTGGATCTGAAAACAATAAATAAAGGAAATTATACATCTCGTAATTAAGTGATGCCATTTCATGATTTCATAATTTCTTAAAGTATGTCATATTTTTGATTATGAATGAATATCATGATGACACATAAGAAAATCATTTCTCAAATAATGCCTAGGGATACTCAATCTATATATAAGTTATTCTCTTTTTAGTTGTATGCTTAGTTGTTGTCGTGGTTGTACAAGTTATCTTGGTTTGAGTTGTCTTGGTTGTCTTGGTTTGAGTTGTCTTAGTTAATGTAGTAATACTCTGCGTTCTTCTTTATCTTGAATCTAGTAGGTAAGAGATGAAATTTGATTCGGATAAGATATAATTGATTAAATATACTATGGGTTGATCGATTTGAGATAAGAAAAGAAAATTAGTAGATGGTTGAAGAATTTTTGATTTAGTTTTATGGTGAAAAAACTATTAATAGAAGAGGAAGAAGAAGAAGATTCCGGATTTTGTGGAATTCATCTGCAGTGGGATCTTAGGTAGAATAAAATGAAACTTAAATATATCTAAGTCTTTAGGTTTTAGTTATTTTGTTTTGATTCCTATTTAAATTTAAATGTAAAATAAATAAAAAGAGGATGGAGTCCTAATTGAGATTTTTTGGACCCCAAGTGGTCTATACTAGCATTTGATCCATAAAAGTAAGACATACCGAAGTAACGGCGCTCGTTAGCAGCTCTAGCCTTATTGAGCATGACTTCAAGATCTTCCTTAAGCTTCACATCCCATTTCACAAGCTGGTTCATGAACACAGCACCAAGTCCCATACCCACCACATGCTCCCACGGATCTAAACCCCCAAGATTTCACAATAATCAAAACCATTTTTGATCAACCGAAAACCAAAAGTAGGGATGTTGAATTGGGATTGGTGGGACTTACGGCGCATGTAAGGGAGTTTGCGGAGAGCGTTGGAGTACATCTGGGTACCCAGACCAAGCAAAGCTCCCACCATTGTCGCACTCAAGGGCATCGTTTCCTTCTTCTTCTGAAATTTGTTGAATTTTTTTTTCTTTGGTCGATGAATCTCTGATCAACCTCAACTAGAATGACTCAGTTTTATGACTCATTTTTAGAGCAGGCAAATTAAGGAAATTAAGGTTTCTCATTCAGAATTATTAGCCAGGTACAAACAATTTTAATTGATTCAGATTGTGGAAAAAGCACAAATCTTTTAGGTTTATCAACCAAAAACACTGAATGAAAGAGCTCTAGTGCGGAAACAAAAGAGAACCAGCTCTAAGAAAAAGGAGAAGAAAAGCTTTTACAGGGAAGATCAAACAAAACAAGCACTTGAGATAACTTCAGAGGAATATACTTCCTTTCTGAAGACTTCAAAGATCACTCAAAATTTAATCCCGATCTTCATCTGCATTACAACAAAAACAAAAGAATAAAAGTTTTAATATTCCAAGTCATATAAGTAAATGGCCAATATATCTAAGCATGCAAACTTATTCAATCGAACAGAACAAGAAACGTGATACACCAATTTTCCACCACACCCTCACAATCAACAAGAAGAGATTCCTTGAACTATATAGCACATGTCAAAAGAAGCTTTGTTAAGATGAGTTAGTGGAAACTTTATCCATTGCTTAACAAAATCTTCCATGGAGATCTAGCTAAGGCTAGACACATCTAAAATATAGCCAACTATGACTCCCTTCAAATTCGAATCTAGTTTCTTGCAAGTTAGAGCCTACCAAAACGCCAGAACCCAAGAAACAATCGAAAGTATCTAGCTTTACACTTTTATCGAGAGCTTGTGAACATACTGTTGGTCAAATCATCTAACTTTCATAACAGTGTATGGCTAAACTTAAAAAAAAAAGTTTAAACCTTTGTGTTAAAAACATGAATTGGAACAAACAAGCGAATCAGCAAAGACAAAAGACTTTAAATGAAATAAAAGTAAGACATACCGAAGTAACGGCGCTCGTTAGCAGCTCTAGCCTTATTGAGCATGACTTCAAGATCTTCCTTAAGCTTCACATCCCATTTCACAAGCTGGTTCGCGAACACAGCACCAAGTCCCATACCCACCACATGCTCCCACGGATCTAAACCCCCATGATTTCACAATAATCAAAACCATTTTTGATCAACCGAAAACCAGAAAAAGTAGGGATGTTGAATTGGGATTGGTGGGACTTACGGCGCATGTAAGGGAGTTTGCGGAGAGCGTTGGAATACATCTGGGTACCCAGACCCAGCAAAGCTCCCACCATTGTCGCACTCAAGGGCATCGTTTCCTTCTTCTTCTGAAATTTGTTGAATTTTTTTTTTCTTTGGTCGATGAATCTCTGATCAACCTCCGCTTCCGTTTAGTGGGCTACTCGGACTTAGCTGCAACAATTTGGGCCCATATTCATTTGGTGTGTGTTTGGGGCCTAAGAGCTTAAAAGCCTTAAACTGAAAAAGAAAAAATTATGTATGGTTGTTTCAATTTTTGGATTTTGATTTCTGTAGTTGTTCTTTTGTTATAAACTAGCAACCAAGTAAAATATATAGTAGCCTTATCATTGATCCTTGGGGTATTATTTCTTAATTTTCTTATGTTAATATTTATGAACTAATGTTATTCGTAATAATAAAACATGAAACCATCATTGCAACAAACTAATTTTTTTTTTACTTTCTTAGAAAGAAATCATTATTCTAAATCTTTAAAAATCTATTCACAAAAAAACTTGATTTTATAAAAATAATTTTTAGAAAAGTAAAAAAAAAAACTATTGTAATAACTATACCAGCACATTTTAGTAATTTTTTCGAGCTCAATGTATTCTCCTAAAAAATATTTTCTTTAATCCACAACCATTCATTTATACAGATACAGTTTTATCAATCTCCGCTGATACTATTGAATACAATTTAACTAAAAAGTCTTATTTAGTATCTAATTAGCCACTTCATTTTTACAATTTTTTGAAATAATCTAATCACGCAAACAAATGGTTGGTTGAATAATCACCAATTATCATTGTGTACATAATCAAGAGACAAATAAAACTAAAAAATAAAATATTATTATATTTTGACTAATAGATAATATAAGTAATATCTTAAAATTTAAACATATTTACAGCTCAATTAAAATTACCATTTTCAAATTTTCGACCTAAATGATTTTAGTTCGGACTTATAGTTCCAAATCTGAATTCGTTTTTGAATTGGACCATACCAAACTTCAGATTTTGGGCCCTAATTAACATCTCTACATATATTTTAAATTTATCTGGCTAAACTAGTAATTTGTATCAATATCGTTTTAATTATACAATCTCATAAATCAACATGTGTCTTAAGAAAATTGTATCATTATAAGAAAATGAATCTTAAGTTTATAATCATATTAAGAAATGAATCCTATGACATATATATTTAAATCAATTGCATATTTGAAAGTATTGTATTTTAATTTTATTCATAACAATATTAATTCAATAATTTATTTACCAAAATTTAGCAATTGCCACTTATGTGTTCATATTTATTTACCAAAATTTAGCTAAATTCAGTTTTGAAATGGCACATAGTTCAGCTTAAAGTGTAATCATAAAATTTTATTTATATGATTAACTTTGAGAGACACATTAATTAAATACTATTAAAAATAAATAACATGCACAACAAGTTAAATCAAATAGAAGAAAATGTAATCTTACTCATATATCAATTAGACGAGTCAAAGACTGTAATTTCTTTCTTTCTGAGTTACCATAGGTCCATTATACTATGTTGGAAATGTAATTGATATTATTCATAAAATTTACAAAAATAATCTGCTTAATTATCTTATAGTCTTAAATTACATAATCACATAGTAATTGATCATGTTTTGTTACATGTAATCTATACATGAGTTAAAAAAAAAACTCTTTTAGATAACACTAAATTGTGAAAACATGATAATTTAGTAACAATGATCCGTGATGTATATCCAGATTCAAGTCAAACTAAATTCACTGATTAATAAAAAGTGTTCAAGTCAAATCCCTCTAATGTTACCATTTTGTTAATCAGACATTAATATGTTTTTGGCATGGATGATTTTCTCGGCTTGAGCCCGAAATTTTTTCTAGGGTTTGGTGTGCCCAAACTAGTAATTTGTATTAATATCATTTTAAATATGTACTCTCATAATTCAACATGTATCCTACGAAAAATGGATCATTATAAAGAAATGAATCTTAAGTTTATAATCGCAATAAGGAAATAATCATAAGCTATATATGTCTAAGTCAATGCATTGCATATGTAAAAATGTTTTAAATTTTAATTTTAGTCATAGCAATTTTAATTCAATAATACCATTTTCAACCGCTGATCTTTGATACTGGGAAAAACTTGTGCACTGAAGACATAAGATTCCAAAGTTTACTGAGCAAAATATTGAAAATGTAAATAAATGTAACAGTGGTTGATGATAAAATTACAAAGTGCCAAATTTTAGGTGGATATCTTTTATACTTGAGCAACGATCACTTATGTAATGGTATTTATTTACTAAAAGTTTAGCTAAATTTTTTTTTTAAATAACACAGTTCGGCTTTAAATGTATCATGACTAAATTCTCATTTAATATATGTTTTAACTTTCAGTGACACTTTAGTCAAAGACTATAAAAATAATTACCACATATAATAAGTTATGTGAAATATAAGAGAATGTAGTCATACTCATATATCAATAAGATCAGTCAAAGACTATATATTCATTTCTTACTATAAGGCCCTTATAATATACAATTGGAAACGTATTTGATATTATTCATAGATTTAGAAAAACAAAATGGTTTTATCTTAGTTTTATTGTAGATTCCATAATCATATGATAACTGGCTAATGTTTTGTTTCATGTAATTAATATATGAGTTGAAAAAAATGGCTTGAGATAATATTAAATTATAAAACATGATAATTCAATTACACTGATCCTTGAAGTATCCAGCTTCATGTCTAGCTATTCAAGTCAATTCGGTAGATACATGTATCAATTAAACGAGTCAACTCCAATTTAAACATACTTTTATTTTTGCTTCTTGCCTTTCTTCTCCATTGATCTGCTTTTGTGCTCTGTCTCTTCATCATTGATTGGTCGTCACAACAGAACAATCTCTTCTGACTCACTGGCAGCGAACATCCGTTAAGAGAACATATGTCTCCAAGACATCTCCATATGGAAAGGAAAGAGAAGCTCTCAGGAGGAGGAGGAGGAGATACATTCTGCAAAAATAAGAGACATGTCAACGATACAAGAATGAGATTCGAGAGACAGAGCAAGAAAGAGATCAAAACAACTCAGAAATGCATCGAGATACACATGAAAATTCATGTCACACCAAACCCTAGAAACATATTTGGGCCCAGAAAAATGATTAACAAACCTAATCCTAATCATCAAAACTTAATCCTAATCATCGGACTGTAGATTCAGGCTCAAGCCCTCGAAAACACTCGGGCACAAAAAAGATAAATATACTGATTAACGGTTGACTAGCAAAATTATTTTAAAAATTAAAAAAGTGATTAAGATAAAACCTAATCAATCATAATCATCGGAACGAAGAAATCTACCCATACAGAGTCATTAACAGAGGAGATCAGACCTAATCATAATCATCATCAGAAAACTCACCTCGGGTGATCAATAGGGTCTACAGTGCAGTGGGAGAAGATGCACCACGAGGAAGAGTAGCTGCGCCACCAGGAAGAGTAGCTGCACCATGAGGAGGAGTCTGGCGTCTGAATTAGTGTCTGTATCAGTATGATCCTGAAAATCAGTGTCTGAATCAGTACGATCCTGAGACCTAGGAGATGGAAAGCGAGCTGATTACATAATCGCCAGAGAGAGACGAGAGAATCACCCCCAAATTTTTTGTGTTTTCGAAGGTCTGCTCATTTGATGAAAATGTAATTTAATTTCTGTTATTAAATTTATCGACCACAAAAATAGAATTTAGTGATTAATTTAAAACATTTGTAAATCTAGAATATGCCTTAGGGTTTATTCAATACGGTTTTTACTTCTTTTTATAGAAATGTTTTTCTTTGCCTTATGCTAAAAGGTTTAAAGGTCTGTTCATGACATGTAATACATTTTGATAAAAAAGTAATACATTTTGGTCACTCTTATTATGATGTTGATATCCAGGTGAAAGTATTTTTGGTTTATTTAACAGGACTCTCGGCAAAGCTTCATGTGTCTCTGAGTGTAAATATACATGTATCAATAAGACGAGTCAAAGACTATATATTCATTTCTTACTATAAGGCCCTTATAATATACAATTGGAAACGTATTTGATATTATTCATAGATTTAGAAAAACAAAATGGTTTTATCTTAGTCTTATTGTAGATTCCATAGTCATATGATAACTGGCTAATGTTTTGTTTCATGTAATTAATACATGAGTTGAAAAAAAAATGGCTTGAGATAATATTAAATTATAAAACATGATAATTCAATTACACTGATCCTTGAAGTATCCAGCTTCATGTCTAGCTATTCAAGTCAATTCGGTAGATACATGTATCAATTAAACGAGTCAACTCCAATTTAAACATACTTTTATTTTTGCTTCTTGCCTTTCTTCTCCATTGATCTGCTTTTGTGCTCTGTCTCTTCATCATTGATTGGTCGTCACAACAGAACAATCTCTTCTGACTCACTGGCAGCAAACATCCGTTAAGAGAACATATGTCTCCAAGACATCTCCATATGGAAAGGAAAGAGAAGCTCTCAGGAGGAGGAGGAGGAGATACATTCTGCAAAAATAAGAGACATGTCAACGATACAAGAATGAGATTAGAGACAGAGCAAGAAAGAGATCAAAACAACTCAGAAATGCATCGAGATACACATGAAAATTCATGTCACACCAAACCCTAGAAACATATTTGGGCCCAGAAAAATGATTAACAAACCTAATCCTAATCATCAAAACTTAATCCTAATCATCGGACTGTAGATTCAGGCTCAAGCCCTCGAAAACACTCGGGCACAAAAAAGATAAATATACTGATTAACGGTTGACTAGCAAAATTATTTTAAAAATTAAAAAAGTGATTAAGATAAAACCTAATCAATCATAATCATCGGAACGAAGAAATCTACCCATACAGAGTCATTAACAGAGGAGATCAGACCTAATCATAATCATCATCAGAAAACTCACCTCGGGGTGATCAATAGGGTCTACAGTACGAGTCGGAGAAGATGCACCACGAGGAAGAGTAGCTGCGCCACCAGGAAGAGTAGCTGCACCATGAGGAGGAGTCTGAGCGTCTGAATTAGTGTCTGTATCAGTATGATCCTGAAAATCAGTGTCTGAATCAGTACGATCCTGAGACCTAGGAGATGGAAAGCGAGCTGATTACATAATCGCCAGAGAGAGACGAGAGAATCACCCCAAACTTTTGTGTTTTCGAAGGTCTGCTCATTTGATGAAAATGTAATTTAATTTCTGTTATTAAATTTATCGACCACAAAAATAGAATTTAGTGATTAATTTAAAACATTTGTAAATCTAGAATATGCCTTAGGGTTTATTCAATACGGTTTTTACTTCTTTTTTTATAGAAATGTTTTTCTTTGCCTTATGCTAAAAGGTTTAAAGGTCTGTTCATGACATGTAATACATTTTGATAAAAAAAAAAGTAATACATTTTGGTCACTCTTATTATGATGTTGATATCCAGGTGAAAGTATTTTTGGTTTATTTAACAGGACTCTCGGCAAAGCTTCATGTGTCTCTGAGTGTAAATATACATGTATCAATAAGACGAGTCAAAGACTATATATTCATTTCTTACTGAGTTACTACAAGTCCCTTATAATATACAATTGGAAACGTATTTAATATTATTCACAGATTTAGAAAAACAAAATGGTTTATCTTATAGTCTTATTGTAGATTCCATAATAATCATATGATAATTGGCTCATGTTTTGTTACATGTAATTAATACATGAGTTGGAAAAAAATGTCATTAAATTATAAAACATGATAATTCAATTACACTGATCCTTGAAGTATCCAGATTCATGTCTAGCTAAATTAAATGAAAAATGTTCAAGTCAATTCGGTAAATACATGTATCAATTAAACTAGTCAACTCTAATTTAGACAATGCTATAAGTGTGCTCTCCCTCTTTCTTTGACACTGTCTGAAAACTTTTATTTTTAGTTTTAAAAGTTACAACTTACATATACAAGAATCAACTCATCTATATTTGGATTTTTTTCATTATACAAATTACAAAAGGAAGGATTATTTACCTAAATAATATTTGTGGATGAAAGTAACAACAAATCTATTAAAAATTAAACAGAGAGAAAAACAGCACATACTTTTTTTCTTTTCTCTTGCCTTTCTTCTCCATTGATCTGTTTTTGGGCTCTCTTCGTTTTCCCCTGTTCTGTCTCTTCGTTTTCTTCTTGACCATCAAAACATCGTGCTTCTTGTCCGAAAATCTCCATCATTGATGCTCTTGTTCTTATTCTTCTTCTTCTTCCCTAGAAGAGGTCAAGAAATAAGAAATTATAGACAAAGATCCGATTAAACAGGATTTGTGTTCTTGATTTTGGCGTTGCAAGAAAATGGCGTCATGATGACATCTGATGTGGAAACGTCTCAGGCTTTTAATTACGTATTGAGCCCTCATGAGAGATGCATCCGTGGAGAAAACAACAACAACAATAAGAAGAACAAGAACAACAACAACAACAACACTGTCCGAAACATACATGTCGCCTTCGAGAAGAATCTCAATGTTTTTGTCAGAGATCATCTCGATAACGTTACCGTTTCCTCCGGTGAGAATGTTGATGAGTCCACCAAAGCTGTCCCGGAATGTTCTTCCAGCAAATCCTCTGTTCCGAAAACAGAGGAACCTCGGTCATCATCGTCTTCTATAGGATCCGACCCGGATCCGAATTTACCTCATCCGGGTCAACCAGATAAGAACGCGTCAAGAAAGAAACAATGCCGGCTTCTTCTCTTGTCCAGATATGGGAGGCAAGGACAACGCAGCAACCACCGAGCTCGAACCAAAACCAAAACGATAGCAGAACGAGTTCTTCAGGATCAAACGTATTAGAGAACTCTGAGTCTGTCAATGAGGAACCAATCAAAGAATCTGAAACCATACAACCGATCCAAGAAGGAAACAATGAGGATGATAAAGAAGAAGAGATTGAATCTGACTCACAATCTGTTTCTGGAGAGAAAGAAAGAGAAGGTGTAAGAGTTATGGATATAATCAGGAAACTAAGCAGCGACACAGAAACAACAACCGGTAATAACGATAATGGAGGCAGCAGTAACGAGAATAATGGCAAAGATGTTCAGACAACAACAACAACAGAAACAAGAAGTTTTCCTCAAGTTTCTTGTTCCCCAAGAATAAGAGGGAGACAAGCATTTGCTGATTTGTTGATTCAGATGATGCGTGATCGTGAAAAGGAGCTGGCTTGTTTATTAGATCGTCATTGTGTTTCCAAGTTCACGCATCGGGGAAGGATTCAGGTATGTATCATTGCTTTTATATCATATGAAGACTGGTGTTAGAAGTTTAGGGTTTAACTAGGGCTAAAGATTTGTTTTGTTGTTGTGTTTAGTCGACGCTTAGGCTTCGGTGTTACGAAAGGTGCATTGCGATCCAAGATAAGTATCGGTCTAAGTCACGGGCAGCAGGTACTGATTTAAACCGGGCAGCAGGATCTGATTTAAACCGGTCACCACGAGGGTCTGGTGTGGTGCATCTTCTCAAGTAGGTATCTAAAGCTTATGGTTTCTGTTGCTTTTCTCGGAGAGATATTGAACTGTGATGTAAATGAAATGAAATGCAGGGAGAAAAATAAGACAAATTCTGAGAACATCTCTAGTTCTGTCTCTTCTCGAGGTAGGGTTGTGGAGAAAGATCCTAACAAGGCTTTGGAGAAGAAAGTTGTGGAGGAAACGATGGAGAAGATTGATGTGAAGGAGGTTCAACAAGTGGTTTCCGCGGTGGAAACCGCGAAGAAAGCTGTCTTGAGTGAACTTGTAGAGAACAAGAATGGTTTAAAGAAAGCCATTGGAGAAACTAGTAAGAAGGAAAATGCACAAGCACAAGGGAGAGGCGAAAAGAGAGAAACAGTGGCTCAAGAAGTGGTTTCTGCGGTGGAAACCACAAAGAAAGCTGTCTTAAGTGATATTGCAGAGAATAAGAATGGTTTAAAGAAATCAACAGGAGAAACTATTAAGAAGGAAAATTCAGAAAAGATAGCCGAAAAGCGAGAAACAATGGAGAAACCTGTTGCTAGAGAAGGTCTTGAAGGGAGAGGTGAGAAGGAGACCGCCAAGAAAACTGTTTTGAGTCAAAGTGCAGAGGAAAAGATTGGTTTAAAGAAACCACCTGGTGAAACCCTTCACAAAGAACCTACAAAAGGTAGAGGAGATGAAGGTGAAACAAAGGAAAAAGCTATGGCTAATGAAAATGTGCAAGGGAATGCTCTGGTTGGAATAGCTGAAAAGGTGAACCGATGGAACTCAGAGGATAAAATGAATAGGAGTAGATGGACGGATAAAGGTAAAACCGAGACCAAAGCTAATACTGAGAGAGTAGATAAAAAGGATGCATTAGAAGATGCAACAAGAAGAACCATTAATGTCCCAAGTGGTGGAAGAAGAAAGGAAAAGGAAGATTGTGTTTCTGTAGAAACTACTGGAGATCCTCAACAGGTTACTGCACAAGCAGAGGAAAAGGTTGTGGAGGAGACAACAACCAAAAGTGATTTGAGTGAAACCAGAAACAATAAGAATGGTTTAAAGAAACCTACTGAGAAGGAAAGCAAAGAAGGGAGAGAAATGGAGGAAAATGTAGAAGGAAACACATTTATGGGAATAGCTGAGAAGGTGAAAATGTGGAACTCCAAGTATAAAAAGAGTAGGAGAAGATATTCTATGGACAAAGGTAGAGGTAAAATAGGCAAACCTAATACCGAAGTGTTGCAAGAAGCTTCAAGGAGGATCATTAATGTCAAAACTTCGGAGAAAGGTATTACTACTTCAAAGGAAACAGTGGAGAAAGTTGTTGGTACACAAGAAATGAAGGATAAAAGACAGAGTAGTAGAGAAATAATGTGTGAACCTGAAGAGAAAGGAAGAAGAATGAAAGAGGAAGAGCTTTGTTCTGGAGAAGCCAAGTCCAAAGATATCATTGAGGTGAAAGTCATGAGCTCTCAAGAAGTTATTATACCAGCACAAGAATCTGCATGTCATGGGCCTCATGGCTCTCCAGAGAGAGGTAAAGAGATAAGTCCTTCACCACAGGGTGAAGAAATATTTATGCTGCAAAATCCAGAAGCTAATTCTACTAAAGAGAATGATGGAAACAATTTTCAAGAAAATATAATTGAAGAAGTCTCTGGAGAGAAGGCTAAAGAAAAGAATGCTTCACAGCATGATGAAGAGGTGAAAGAAGTAGCAATAGAGTTTGCAAATGATTGGGATGAAAATGAAGTTGAAGAGGAAGAAGAAGAAGAGGATGATTACGACTATGAAGATTATGGAGAGCTTTCGACTGATTGGATCTATGATGTATCGAGGCCTCGAAGTTACTGGGAGGAGTTAAGGAAAGAAAGGTATCTTGAGGTTCTCAACACTGAATCAGATAAGAAGGATATATGTAACCTTATCCAGAGGTATATAACTTATGATCATTTCTCAATTCCTTTTCAAAATTCATCTAACTTTTGAGAATATAACCTTTCTTTTGCGTATTGCTGTGCAGCCGAACAGTTTCCAACTTCTTGACGAGTGACTTGCGACAAAAAATCGATAATTTGATGACCAGTCTCGTGCAAAATCACTTAAGCGTACCAATCAATCAAGAAGATGAAGATGACGAAGATAAAGATGAAGAAGAGTGGGTTGAAGAGTGCTCAGCAAGGAACCAAGAAGATAATGAAACAGAGGAAGAACCAGCGAAGACAAATCTTGAAGCAGCAAGCGACACAAATCTTGAAGCAGGAAGCGACACAAATCTTGACGCTTGCAGCCAATCATCAGAAAGGAGTGGTACGTTGATGATTTCGTGGAGTTTCAGGGATCAAGATATTGACAAGGATCACGAACCGACAACGTCTTTATCTCTCCCTGAGCCTTCATCTGCCACAAGTCAAACTGTGAGTTTTGCTCTTAACATTTGCTCTGCTTTTTGGACAAGTTAGGTTACGTGTTGGTGAAGTAAGCTAAGATCTTCACTTAACAGACACAGGAAATGCAGATGATAAGGGATCTCAGGGAACAAATGGAGCAGCTTCAACGAGAGATGCTAGAATTGCGAAACACCGTTAAATCTTGCACCGATATGCAACTTCATTTCCAGAAATCTGCGACTCAAGATTCTTGTCGCTCTGGTCAGTTTTGCTATCATCACATTAAACGTTTAAGCTTTCTTTATTACGAGAAAAGAAACTGATGAAACAATCTTTTAGGCTCCTCCGCAGAACAACGAGTAGAAACGAAGAATCCGTTAAAACGCAAGTGTTGCGTATGCTCTGAGATGCCTGTTGACTCGCTTCTGTATAGGTACGTGCGTTTGACATATCGCGATTTCAAAATTCAAACACTGAACTACTAATAACTGACGGTCTTGATATTTATTGTTTGTTTTATTTGCAGGTGTGGACATATGTGCACGTGTCTGAAATGTGCTCATGAGTTGCAATGGAGCAGTAAGAAGTGTCCGATTTGCATGGCTCCAATCGTCGACGTTGTGAGAGCTTTTCTTGATGCTTAGGATTATTAAAAAAAGAACAACCATATTAATTTCTCTATTAGTTTGGAATCTGATTATACCTGATAACATTTGTTTGCCTTGTTGAGATCATTACAATAAACAGTTCCGACATACTCCTCATATCATATGGCTTGTGCCGTTGTGCGTGGGATAATTCAAAAGTTAGAAAACGACCAATTGCGAATGCTTTTGCAGGAGGCCTATATTTTATATCATTTGGCCCAATTAAACAAATCCACAATGAGTGGAATATTAGCAATCGTGCAAACAACTTAGGTTATATTGAACCCAATGATATAAGAAGCTTGTACTTGTTGGATATATTACTCTTATATTAACAAACAAGTGTATTCTTGGATTCCTTTCAATTAAATAGGAAAATACTAGCTATGATCATAGGATTTTTTTTTTTTTTGATCAAAGGAATTTTATACGAGTTATGAAAAAGAAGGCAAGTAAATCCAAAAACTTTTTCATATTTATCTTCAGTATTTAGTTAAAGATTAAGTGGACTACACATACTACATGTAGAGACAACTCAGACAGGACTACATCTAGCTTAGCCAATATTTAGGTAAGCCAAAAGCTGAGAGCTAGATGCTGCTTAGATTACTTTATTTAAAAAGAGTAATGCGGCCAAAATCAAGTGTCTTGGAGATGTCCCCAATGTCTTCTACATGTTAAATAATTAAATTAAACATATGTGTCAAAAGATGTTTACTCCAGACTAGTCTCCAGTCGTTGTGTTTTTGCAATCTCATTTGCATGGATCTCAAAATGAAAAGACAAAGAGGTTCAATAGCTTTGTATATTGATGGACAACCCATTTTATGGGGTTCTATGATTTGGTCTAGGCCTATTACTAATCTCAGGCCACGTTGGCTCATCATATTAAGACCCAATGACTAGAAGATGTCTAGACTAAAACGTTGGAGAGAAAGCCAAGACGAAAAGCCACGATGGCCTGGCCGACAGCTGGGTACTGGAGACAACGCCAGGTCTCCCACAGATGTTGGAATCGTGTAAACGAATTAACGAAAATGCGTAACAGAAAAGTATTAAAAAAATTACGGTAAGGAAACGCGGTCGTGATTCACTTTCTGTTTGAAAATGTCACCCCTGAATATTCGAACATAAATTAAGAAATTTTAACCGGTTTAACCAAGACGATAACAACATTAGGATATTGGTAAGTTTTAAACGACATGATTCATTTGAGAAAGCTGTATGCCATCAGCTTTTAATGCTTGTTGGATTAGGATACATATTGGCCAGTAATAACATGTATTTCCACATATTTTTGTTGTTAATAATGGAGATAAATTTGGCGTTTAGCACATAAAAACTGTAATTGTGTTCTTCAGATGCATTATTAATTAGGAAAAATTATCATGTGAACAATTTCGATTCTGTTTCTGCAAATTATAAATGGGAACCAATAGTTGGTAATCATCTTTCTTTTTTCTTTACTTCTTTTCTTTATGACCTTTCCTTCCCTTCACTATACAGTTTCCATCGTGACGTCTGCAAGTCAAAATAATACTGAAATAGGAAATATGATTATTTAGAGAGACCTTTTTTGACGTCTGCAAGTCAAAAAAACAATTAAAAATTCACTAAACCACTCCATTTATACCCAATTCGGTTTAATTTAGATTACATTTTTCTTAAAAACGAAAGTCACTAGTTAAACACTCCTAGCTAAGTGAACAAAAAAAAAAGACTTCTGGCTAATAATAGCTTTCCCTGCATAGCAACGATTTGCTCAACTTTGTGATGGATGCAGTGTGTCTAAGTCTAGTAAATCTTTTATAAGTTGTTTTCATTATAAAGATTGGCAAAATAAATAAAAAAATCCCTCACAAAAATAATATAGCATAGCACGAAATATCACGGAAATTGCATTTTTTTTTTAAATATAACGAATATAAACACAGCCGCAGGTAACAAGACAAAGAAGAGGTTTGTGTGTGTATACACAACAATAACATACAGAGTAGAGAATAGAAAGCGACTCGACTCGCCGACTCATTGAAACATAGAAAGAGAGAGAGAGAATCTATTCATCTTCTTCTCCTGCTTCGAGAGCCAGATCCAGTATCGAAAGACGATAAAGACTAACCCCCATGGCCAAAGAGAGAGACCATCACTCTAACAAGGACAAGAAGCTTCTCGTCGGCGTCGTATGGAACTTCTCCACCGAGCTCAAGCTCATCTTCATGGCGTTGCTCGTCATCTTCACTCTAGCCACTCTCCTACCTTTCATCCCTTCTTCCTCATTCTCCCTCTCCGCCTCAGATTTCCGCTTCTGCATCTCGCGCTTCTCCCCCGCCGTCGTTCCCGTTAACATCACATCCACAGCCGTTAACAAAACAGAACCGGAGATAGACCGAGTGTTAGATAACGGCGTTATCAAACGGACGTTTACAGGTCACGGCTCCGCAGCTTACAACTTCGTCACGATGAGCGCTTACAGAGGCGGCGTTAACTCCTTCGCCGTTATCGGCCTATCATCAAAACCCCTCCACGTGTACGGCCGTCCTTCGTACCGATGCGAGTGGGTCCCTCTCGACCCGACTCAACACCCGGTTTCCACGACCGGGTTTAAAATCCTAACCGACTGGGGATACGGACGGATCTACACAACCGTCGTCGTCAACTGCACTTTCTCATCACTCTCCGCCGTGAACTCCGGCGGAAACCTCATCCTCCACGCAACCACCGGAGATCCATCCCTAAACCTCACCGACTCGATCCCAGTCCTCACGGAGCCGCCGAACTCCGTCGACTTCGACCTCTACACCTCCTCCGCCGCCGTCAAGAAGAAGTACGACTACCTCTACTGCGGCTCGTCTCTCTACGGGAACCTGAGCCCGCAGAGAGTGCGAGAATGGATCGCGTACCACGCGAGGTTCTTCGGAGACCGGTCGCATTTCGTGCTCCACGACGCCGGAGGGATCCACGGCGAGGTGTTCGAGGTTCTGAGGCCGTGGATCGAGCTCGGGAGGGTGACGGTGCACGATATCAGGGATCAGGAGCGGTTCGACGGGTACTATCATAACCAGTTCATGGTGGTGAACGATTGCTTGCATAGGTATAGGTTCGAGGCGAAGTGGATGTTCTTTTTCGATGTGGATGAGTTTATGTATGTTCCGGAGAAGGAGACGGTTGAGTCGGTGATGGAATCTTTGGAGGAATATTCTCAGTTTACTATTGAGCAGATGCCGATGAGTAGTAAGATTTGTTACTCCGGGGATGGTCCGGCGAGAACGTACAGGTAATTATTCATATTCTCATGTGTGGTGTGTTGAGAGTAAAGTAGAATATAATCACGAGGTTTTGATTGGCTTTTGGAATAGGAGTATTATTATATGGAACAAGTATCTGGTTCTGTCAACACTTGGCCTGCAAAAGTCTTTGAGCATTCTGTATTAGTCTTCCATGTCGGTCCAGATCTTTGCTTTTATTTCACATCACATTATTTGTGTGATCCAAAGATTCTAACTTTGGATTCCTCGAATTAAGTAGATAAATTTTTCTTTTTTTTTAGATTGATCCAGCTTTTGGTTTTTGTTTAACTAAAATAACGTTGAATTCTGATGTTGATTATCAGTTTGGTATGGTTATTTTGACTAGGTTTGAACATGTGTAATGGTTCTTGTTAGGACAAAAAAGATTTCAGTTATGATTTGGCGTTCCGTTCGGGTTATTACAATTTTTGGTCTGGACTGATTTGGATCTCTAAACGGTAATTTTCTGTGATGGTTCAGGAAATGGGGATTTGAGAAAATGGCATATAGAGACGTGAAGAAGGTTCCAAGACGAGACCGGAAGTACGCGGTCCAGCCGCAGAATGTATTTGCAACTGGAGTCCACATGTCACAGAATCTTCAAGGGAAAACATACCACAAGGCCGAGGGGAAAATCCGATACTTCCATTACCACGGTTCCATCTCTCAGCGTCGTGAGCCTTGCCGTCACCTTTTTAACGATTCTCGTGTCTTTCTGGAGAACAATCCTTATGTGCTCGATACTACGCTCCGCGACGTTGGCCTCGCTGTGAAGACGTTCGAGATGAGAACAATCGGTGACCGGCTGATAAGGACGCGCCAATGAAAACTATGTTTATAAATGAATAGTGAATGTTATTCATGTTTTGTAGAAAAGAGGACTAGAAATTATAAAGACGGGTCAGATGTTTTACTTTAGTGGTTCTTTTGGGGTATTCTTTTATTGTATAAATTCTGCATGGGTTTATAAATTCTTGGTATATATATATCACTTTTAAGAATAAAATTCTAAGCCGGTTTGATAACAATTTCATTTTACCATTCATGACAAAAAAACATACGATTCATTTCCATAATAATCCAGAAAGAGTGTTGAAATTGAAACTTTTGCTATGTTTCTGGATAGACTGAGTTGTTTAAATTATTTTAAAATTTTAGTTAGTTGTATTATTAATTATCGACAAAAGAAGATAGCTTTTTGCTTTTGGGAGGTCAGGAACGTGACGGCCACCGAATGGGCCTCCTAAACGTGTGGATCCCTATGTAGAAGGAACATCTGGGACCCGCATTTTGTGGTGGTTAGAATCTCTCAAGTGGCAGATGCGCTAGAAAGTGGTCGTTAGTTGCACTAGAAATTAGAATACAAGTGTTCCATAATCATATGACTATTTTCCTGAAATTTTTCTTTGTTTTTCTTAAAGAAAATGTAGTAACTGTTGATGGTAACGGGTTATCAATAATTAATGCATACAGTATACGTGCGTTTATATGTTTTGTTCATGTATCATGTCAAACCATTTGTCAAATTTAATGTTTGATGGTACTTTTTGGTTGTAAAATTAATACTAGACGATGTTCCGAGAACATTCATAGAAATTGGCCGAGGCTGCATGATCTCTGCAAGCTGCATTATTCTCTGAAAACACAGAGTCTATTTACTCCATAAAAAATGGCTCCTCTAGTATTCAGCCTCCATAAATTAATCAGTACATCTTAAAAAAAATAAATATCAGTAAATCTAAAACAGCAACTTTGTTGTCGGGTCATATATACTAGTATAAGGTTTGGAATGGTTACGGGCGGTTGTTGAAGAAATTAATGCTGTCGAGTTATGACTATTGTAGTCACTGCAAATTAAAAGTGATTGATGTGGTCGATACGGTTAAAGTGATGCAATCCAAATGTTGCAGTTTTTCAAAATTCAAAAGTATAAATCAAAAAATATATATTAAGAAATATAAATGAAATATATATTACTTTTACAAAGCTAAAAATATTGCATTATCCTTCAATCAGTGCGGGATACAAATTAAAAGATCAAAATTATATTATAATTCCAAGAAAGACTTATGATATATTATATTTTTACTTCTGAAAATCCAGCAGAATGACATAACAACTTGCCTCTCATGTGCCACTAACGGTTTCAAGAAGATAATATTAGGTTTAACTCATTATTTAATTGCATGTATCCTGTAAAAAATATATAATTGTTTACTTTTTTGTCCTCTCGTGTATTCATTCGTTTCTTTAATCTTTAACAATGTGTAAGTTTTAGTTCTCTCGAATGGCAATTGCAACGAAAAAGAAATTAGCAAGAGAAGGTTAAATATGTAGTTAACTTCATTCGATTACTCAATTAATGAAAATTAAATGAAAAAAAAATAGTTAATCCATCCCCATTTATTATTCACACCGTTTGTGCTTCCAAGAAACTACTAAAATCCTCGGTGGCTTGTATCAACCGTGGCGTGATTGAATGGTTAGGAGACGTCGGATAAGAAACCGGCGACGAAGTTGAGAACCGAACATGAAGTGGCGACTCCATAGACCTTCTCGATTTCGAACCAGAAACCTTCAGAACCCCTTTGATCTCTTTCTCCAAACTAGGCTCCTTGTGGAACACGAAAGCCGCTGAAACAGGATCATCCTGATCGTTTCCGCCAGGACCGCCTTTAATCAGTTCAGAAGGCAAGTCGAAGAAATGACCACCGAGATCAACATTATCATCGTGAATCATAGCCGAAGAGGTCCACGAGCCGCAGTCAAACCGCTCTAGCGAGGCTCGAGCAGAGATCACCGTGGTGTCTCTAATGGAAACAGTTCTTGCCATGGAGTGAGTAGAAGTCATCGTCGTGGTTCTAGTGAACGAGGAGTCACCTTTTCGAGATGATCTAATTGGTTTTCCTTTGCCGAAACCGGGTAGGTATAGACACAAAGCGCTGCATTTGAATCCGTCTTCGAACGTATTGATGCTCTTCGAGTTCGCCGTGTTGGTGGTATTGCTTTTGTTAGACTCTGTCTTTGAGAAGAAAGAGTTGTTTACGCTACTCTTGTTAGAGAGACTCTTGGTGTTATTAGAGGAAGAGAAGCCATTATCATTATCATCATGATGTTGCTGATGATTATGATTATGGTTATGATGTTGATGTGTTTGTCTTGATTTGCGTAATAACATGTCGAAATCGAGCGATGGCGTGCATGCACGCCCTTCCCCGCAAGATTTGCTTCTTCCAAACGCAGCGTTTTGGACGAGCATTAGGTCGAGAACTTGCTCCGTGGTTCTGTTCTTCCAGCTGTGTCTAGGTGACGTGGATGCTGAGTTCGGGAGGCTGCAGCTGATAAAATTCGTCTTCGTTTGATGATCTCTCGGCCGTGAGGTTATCATGTCGAAGCTCTCGTTCCTCGACAATAGCGACTTCGGGTCAACGGAGATCCGTCTCTCGGAATCGGATTGCATGCTCGTCTTCTTGATCAGAATCTTGGGCTCGTCTCCACGACCAAGAACCTCAAAGTCATGCCAGTCCTCTTGACTACTATCGTCCCTGAAGCTACTATCGTCCCTGAAGCTACTATCGTCCCTGAAGGTGAGAACTTGCATCGCCATTTAATTATCTTTGGCCTTATTTGGAAAAGACAATATGGGCAAAAGGCTAATGTAGATTGGTTTTAAATACGGAGCAGGATGGGCTGCACGTCGGTTGGTAATTAGTTTAGTCATGACTCGCACGTATAGTATAGCTACACAAAGTGTTGTTGACTTGATCTTCTATAAAATTGAAAAATAAATGTCGTTGACATGAGACCATTCCCACGATCACGACAAAATTAAAAAGATAGATCTGCCTGCACGAACTACCTAGTTAATTATAATATTATCAGGGTTATTTGGAAGGGTAGTTACTTGCATCAGTGAAGACCATAGTCCTTTTAGATATGGAACCAAATTACTAATATGATGAAAATCAGCTTAAGCTTTGACTATTTATCTGTAAACATCAATTATGGGTAAACTAGAGGTTTGTGAACTGCGAAGGCTTGTTTGTGGAGGACTTATAAGGAACTAGAGAATTTTATATGAGGGACTTAAAATCAAGATTAAGAGAACATATGTGGGTAGATTAAGAGAGAATACATTAGGTCCCAAACGATACAACAACCCAAATAAACTTTTCATAAAGAAGTATCGAATTTAACGCCAAGTATGAATGGTTTATATTTCAGGTTTAACAAAGTTAAATTAACACACACACACACACACACACACACACACACACACACACACACACACACACACACACACACACACACACACACACACACACACACACACACACACACACACACACACACACACACACACACACACACACACACACACACACACACACACACACACACACACACACACACACACACACACACACACACACACACACACACACACACACACACACACACACACACACACACACACACACACACACACACACACACACACACACACACACACACACACACACACACACACACACACACACACACACACACACACACACACACACACACACACACACACACACACACACACACACACACACACACACACACACACACACACACACACACACACACACACACACACACACACACACACACACAAATTAATTCTGAAAATCCAGCAGAATGACATAACAACTTGCCTCTCATGTGCCACTAACGGTTTCAAGAAGATAATATTAGGTTTAACTCATTATTTAATTGCATGTATCCTGTAAAAATATATAATTGTTTACTTTTTGTCCTCTCGTGTATTCATTCGTTTCTTTAATCTTTAACAATGTGTAAGTTTTAGTTCTCTCGAATGGCAATTGCAACGAAAAGAAATTAGCAAGAGAAGGTTAAATATGTAGTTAACTTCATTCGATTACTCAATTAATGAAAATTAAATGAAAAAATAGTTAATCCATCCCCATTTATTATTCACACCGTTTGTGCTTCCAAGAAACTACTAAAATCCTCGGTGGCTTGTATCAACCGTGGCGTGATTGAATGGTTAGGAGACGTCGGATAAGAAACCGGCGACGAAGTTGAGAACCGAACATGAAGTGGCGACTCCATAGACCTTCTCGATTTCGAACCAGAAACCTTCAGAACCCCTTTGATCTCTTTCTCCAAACTAGGCTCCTTGTGGAACACGAAAGCCGCTGAAACAGGATCATCCTGATCGTTTCCGCCAGGACCGCCTTTAATCAGTTCAGAAGGCAAGTCGAAGAAATGACCACCGAGATCAACATTATCATCGTGAATCATAGCCGAAGAGGTCCACGAGCCGCAGTCAAACCGCTCTAGCGAGGCTCGAGCAGAGATCACCGTGGTGTCTCTAATGGAAACAGTTCTTGCCATGGAGTGAGTAGAAGTCATCGTCGTGGTTCTAGTGAACGAGGAGTCACCTTTTCGAGATGATCTAATTGGTTTTCCTTTGCCGAAACCGGGTAGGTATAGACACAAAGCGCTGCATTTGAATCCGTCTTCGAACGTATTGATGCTCTTCGAGTTCGCCGTGTTGGTGGTATTGCTTTTGTTAGACTCTGTCTTTGAGAAGAAAGAGTTGTTTACGCTACTCTTGTTAGAGAGACTCTTGGTGTTATTAGAGGAAGAGAAGCCATTATCATTATCATTATCATCATGATGTTGCTGATGATTATGATTATGGTTATGATGTTGATGTGTTTGTCTTGATTTGCGTAATAACATGTCGAAATCGAGCGATGGCGTGCATGCACGCCCTTCCCCGCAAGATTTGCTTCTTCCAAACGCAGCGTTTTGGACGAGCATTAGGTCGAGAACTTGCTCCGTGGTTCTGTTCTTCCAGCTGTGTCTAGGTGACGTGGATGCTGAGTTCGGGAGGCTGCAGCTGATAAAATTCGTCTTCGTTTGATGATCTCTCGGCCGTGAGGTTATCATGTCGAAGCTCTCGTTCCTCGACAATAGCGACTTCGGGTCAACGGAGATCCGTCTCTCGGAATCGGATTGCATGCTCGTCTTCTTGATCAGAATCTTGGGCTCGTCTCCACGACCAAGAACCTCAAAGTCATGCCAGTCCTCTTGACTACTATCGTCCCTGAAGCTACTATCGTCCCTGAAGGTGAGAACTTGCATCGCCATTTAATTATCTTTGGCCTTATTTGGAAAAGACAATATGGGCAAAAGGCTAAAACAGATTGGTTTTAAATACGGAGCAGGATGGGCTGCACGTCGGTTGGTAATTAGTTTAGTCATGACTCGCACGTATAGTATAGCTACACAAAGTGTTGTTGACTTGATCTTCTATAAAATTGAAAATAAATGTCGTTGACATGAGACCATTCCCACGATCACGACAAAATTAAAAGATAGATCTGCCTGCACGAACTACCTAGTTAATTATAATATTATCAGGGTTATTTGGAAGGGTAGTTACTTGCATCAGTGAAGACCATAGTCCTTTTAGATATGGAACCAAATTACTAATATGATGAAAATCAGCTTAAGCTTTGACTATTTATCTGTAAACATCAATTATGGGTAAACTAGAGGTTTGTGAACTGCGAAGGCTTGTTTGTGGAGGACTTATAAGGAACTAGAGAATTTTATATGAGGGACTTAAAATCAAGATTAAGAGAACATATGTGGGTAGATTAAGAGAGAATACATTAGGTCCCAAACGATACAACAACCCAAATAAACTTTTCATAAAGAAGTATCGAATTTAACGCCAAGTATGAATGGTTTATATTTCAGGTTTAACAAAGTTAAATTAACACACACACACACACACAAATTAATTTTACCAAAAAAACACACACACACCCAAACATAAAAGCAGAGTGAAAATGTCGGTAATTTTGAAGGATGTCACTAAGAAGGTGAAGAAAAACACCATTACATTCCAAAATAGACAACAACCAGAAACAGTTTCGTTTTTTTTTTTTTGCTAAATGAGTTTCGTTTTTCAGCCGAAATGTTTATTCTAGTTGCACCCTACATAGTGGATAAAGCTGAAGATGGAAAGGCAATTAAAGGGAACTTGCGGCAAACTTCAATACCGGTTGTTTCAGCTAGATAGTACTGATCATCATCTCCAAGCGGTCTATTCTCGACTCTCCAGTTAAACCGGTTCACAAAGTTTGCTAGTGCAACCTCGATTAACGTCACTGCAAAATCTATTGCAGGACATAGTCTTCTTCCCGATCCAAATGGAATGAAGTTGAAATCTTGTCCTTGAAAATCCAAATGCATATCCAAATGCCTCTCTGGTTTAAATGCTTCCGCATCTGATCCCCATTTATCGGTGTTTCGATGGATCGCCCAAGCATTGATGAATACCTACTCAACAACGAATATATGACATAATTTTGTTCTTTATGGTTTGTTTATATCATATTTATAATTTTAGAAAAAAAAATAAGATGCTTACTATTGTTCCAGCTGAAATGTCATATCCCTTCACTTTGACATCTTGACTAAGTTGTCTGGGAATTAACATTGGACCCGGGGGATGTAGTCGAAGGACTTCTTTAATCACAGCTTTAAGGTATTTCATATTCTCAACTTCCTCTTCTGATACATATAAATTATGTCCCGAATATTTTCGGATCTCATCCTGAAGTCTTTTCATAGATTCTGGATGTCTTATAAGAAGTGTCATTGCCCAATCAACGGCCGTGAAAGTTGTTGTCGTTCCCCCTAAGAAAATATCCTACAAAAATATCATTGTTAGTGACATCATCAAGTGAGTCTCTAATTTGACATTTCGTGACTTATATATTTCTATTATAAGGGTATTGTTCTTGATTAAAGGACGGTTTGTCTTACCAAAATGATGAGTCTGATATCGCTTCTATCAAGCTCGAATCCATTTGTCTTCTCTCTTTGAATTCGTAACAGCATATCAACAAAATTAGATGCCTCTTTATTCTCACCTTCATCTACATGTTCTTGCACCACTCTTTCTAAGAACTCTACAAACGTTTTGCTTACTTCCTCCATTTTACGGTCCAAACCACGGACTTTATCTATCCAAGCCAAGCATGGGATGTAATCTCCGACCGAAATGCGCCTAAAAGCTCCATGATTTTTCTCAGTTGATTTTCAAAATCGCTAGTGTTTTCTTCACGGCTATATTTTTCTTCCCATAGCAATTTTACATATGACATTGTTCGACATGTTAAGTAGTAAATCGCTTAGGTTTACCGATAAAGAAGAAGAACTTGCTTTCTCAAGCTTCTCCATCATTGCATTTATCTCTTCTTTTCTTACATTCTCAAAGGACTTCACCATTTGCTTGCCGAGTAGATGGACAGTGCATAAACTCTTCATTTATTTTAAGGCAGAACAAACAATTTGTCAGCTAATTAAATGGTAAGTTAGTCTTAAACCAAAACATAAAAGATAAGCGTACAATGTGAATATTTCTATTTTGACTAATCTTAACATCTTTATGACACACCAATCCATTTTGCAAGTCTGTTCGTGAAATAATTTATTTAACTGTAGAAGATCAGAAGATCAGGACATTAATATATAATTAGGTTGTGATGTGCGCTTTGTCAGGATAAAGTATATACTAATTATAATATAATATTTTGTTTTTAAATTATACCATAATTAAGCTTTGAGGGAATAATTATAAAAGTAGAAGAAACCAAAATGGGTGAAGGGAGCATAACTGAGGGAGGTCTATCTACTTCACAAAAATTATTGTCAATGTCTATAATAAAAAAATTAAAATCATACCTTCATCTGTCTCCAATATTCACCGTAAGAGGAAAAGGCCACATCTCGTCCGCCGTTCATAATTATATCCACCGCTTTCGTTTTCGGGCGGTTGGCAAACTTAAGGTCGTGCGTTTTCATGACGTCATGAGCTATGTCGGCTGATGAGACCACCAGAACAGGTACACGGCCGAACTGAAGGAGCATGAGCGGCCCGTAGCGGAGGCTGAGTCTATGGAAAGCGCGGTGAGGATGGAGACTTAGCTGGTGAAGGTTTCCTATCACCGGAAGCCGCCATGGAGACGGTGGTGGGTTAAGTTCGGAAATGGTGGTGGTTCGTTTGAATAGTGACTTTAGGAAGAAAAATGCTAAGAGAGTTGTCAAGGACAAAGAGATTAATATCAACTCCATTTCGATTCACCACAAAACGTTACTTATAATGGTTTTGGTCTTCCTCTGCTCTACACTTTATAGTAATGATAATGAATTAGGATCACTTGTGTTTCAAAAAAAGTGTTTAAAAACAAAAGATCACATGATTGACAAAGGCTTTATGGCATAATAATGTCCTGAAAAAGAAATAGATAAAATTATAAAACTAGCAAAGATCCAAAGACAAAGGTCACACTTATTAACATTGTTTCCAATCAATGTATTCAGAGACGAATCATATCAAGATAAAGAGAAATAATATAGTCCTTAATTTTTCCTTCAGGATGTGTTAAGCCTTCACCATAGCCATAGGCAACGTTGGCCATGCGTGCGCAATTGATGGCTTCCTTGAGAACTCTCCTTGGCACATTTTTGTCATCAACAACTCTTCGTTCACTACTTTGTCATTGTGAACACGTATTTTATGAAGCTCCTTATAAGCTTCGGCTTTTGTAACTCCATATTGCTTCATATAACAGTTGATCCCAGTAGTTACATACCCTCTACTTATGTCATCCTAATCAACACACATACATTATTAGAAATAGAGAAAATTCCATGAAAAAAATAGTTAATCCATCCCCATTTATTATTCACACCGTTTGTGCTTCCAAGAAACTACTAAAATCCTCGGTGGCTTGTATCAACCGTGGCGTGATTGAATGGTTAGGAGACGTCGGATAAGAAACCGGCGACGAAGTTGAGAACCGAACATGAAGTGGCGACTCCATAGACCTTCTCGATTTCGAACCAGAAACCTTCAGAACCCCTTTGATCTCTTTCTCCAAACTAGGCTCCTTGTGGAACACGAAAGCCGCTGAAACAGGATCATCCTGATCGTTTCCGCCAGGACCGCCTTTAATCAGTTCAGAAGGCAAGTCGAAGAAATGACCACCGAGATCAACATTATCATCGTGAATCATAGCCGAAGAGGTCCACGAGCCGCAGTCAAACCGCTCTAGCGAGGCTCGAGCAGAGATCACCGTGGTGTCTCTAATGGAAACAGTTCTTGCCATGGAGTGAGTAGAAGTCATCGTCGTGGTTCTAGTGAACGAGGAGTCACCTTTTCGAGATGATCTAATTGGTTTTCCTTTGCCGAAACCGGGTAGGTATAGACACAAAGCGCTGCATTTGAATCCGTCTTCGAACGTATTGATGCTCTTCGAGTTCGCCGTGTTGGTGGTATTGCTTTTGTTAGACTCTGTCTTTGAGAAGAAAGAGTTGTTTACGCTACTCTTGTTAGAGAGACTCTTGGTGTTATTAGAGGAAGAGAAGCCATTATCATTATCATTATCATCATGATGTTGCTGATGATTATGATTATGGTTATGATGTTGATGTGTTTGTCTTGATTTGCGTAATAACATGTCGAAATCGAGCGATGGCGTGCATGCACGCCCTTCCCCGCAAGATTTGCTTCTTCCAAACGCAGCGTTTTGGACGAGCATTAGGTCGAGAACTTGCTCCGTGGTTCTGTTCTTCCAGCTGTGTCTAGGTGACGTGGATGCTGAGTTCGGGAGGCTGCAGCTGATAAAATTCGTCTTCGTTTGATGATCTCTCGGCCGTGAGGTTATCATGTCGAAGCTCTCGTTCCTCGACAATAGCGACTTCGGGTCAACGGAGATCCGTCTCTCGGAATCGGATTGCATGCTCGTCTTCTTGATCAGAATCTTGGGCTCGTCTCCACGACCAAGAACCTCAAAGTCATGCCAGTCCTCTTGACTACTATCGTCCCTGAAGCTACTATCGTCCCTGAAGGTGAGAACTTGCATCGCCATTTAATTATCTTTGGCCTTATTTGGAAAAGACAATATGGGCAAAAGGCTAATGTAGATTGGTTTTAAATACGGAGCAGGATGGGCTGCACGTCGGTTGGTAATTAGTTTAGTCATGACTCGCACGTATAGTATAGCTACACAAAGTGTTGTTGACTTGATCTTCTATAAAATTGAAAAATAAATGTCGTTGACATGAGACCATTCCCACGATCACGACAAAATTAAAAAGATAGATCTGCCTGCACGAACTACCTAGTTAATTATAATATTATCAGGGTTATTTGGAAGGGTAGTTACTTGCATCAGTGAAGACCATAGTCCTTTTAGATATGGAACCAAATTACTAATATGATGAAAATCAGCTTAAGCTTTGACTATTTATCTGTAAACATCAATTATGGGTAAACTAGAGGTTTGTGAACTGCGAAGGCTTGTTTGTGGAGGACTTATAAGGAACTAGAGAATTTTATATGAGGGGACTTAAAATCAAGATTAAGAGAACATATGTGGGTAGATTAAGAGAGAATACATTAGGTCCCAAACGATACAACAACCCAAATAAACTTTTCATAAAGAAGTATCGAATTTAACGCCAAGTATGAATGGTTTATATTTCAGGTTTAACAAAGTTAAATTAACACACACACACACACAAATTAATTTTACCAAAAAAACACACACACACCCAAACATAAAAGCAGAGTGAAAATGTCGGTAATTTTGAAGGATGTCACTAAGAAGGTGAAGAAAAACACCATTACATTCCAAAATAGACAACAACCAGAAACAGTTTCGTTTTTTTTTTTTTGCTAAATGAGTTTCGTTTTTCAGCCGAAATGTTTATTCTAGTTGCACCCTACATAGTGGATAAAGCTGAAGATGGAAAGGCAATTAAAGGAACTTGCGGCAAACTTCAATACCGGTTGTTTCAGCTAGATAGTACTGATCATCATCTCCAAGCGGTCTATTCTCGACTCTCCAGTTAAACCGGTTCACAAAGTTTGCTAGTGCAACCTCGATTAACGTCACTGCAAAATCTATTGCAGGACATAGTCTTCCCGATCCAAATGGAATGAAGTTGAAATCTTGTCCTTGAAAATCCAAATGCATATCCAAATGCCTCTCTGGTTTAAATGCTTCCGCATCTGATCCCCATTTATCGGTGTTTCGATGGATCGCCCAAGCATTGATGAATACCTACTCAACAACGAATATATGACATAATTTTGTTCTTTATGGTTTGTTTATATCATATTTATAATTTTATATTTTATTGTTAAATTTTATTAATTAATATTACTGTAATATTTTTATATATGTGCTAGTTATTCATAAAATTTTAATGGATTTATATTAATTATGACAAATATAAAATATAAAGATCATAGTGTAAATTACAAATAATTTTGAAGTTAAATTTTAAATTTTGATTTTGGAGAAGAACACCTTGAAATTTCAAATATAGTGTTTTGCAAATTTAAAATATAGAGTGTTTTTGTAGATGTGAAATTGCCATAAATACCACATTCATAGTACCACTTTTCATGTTTACACTAACCACTTTTACCTTCATTTTTAATGAAGGGTAAAAGACACTTACATCCCTAGGGTTAACTAATCTACTTATGGTTTAGAGTTGAGGGGTGGGATAGAGTTTTGAATGTGAAATTTAGGATTCTAATAAATATATAAATACTAAAAAAAATATATAATTGTTTACTTTTTGTCCTCTCGTGTATTCATTCGTTTCTTTAATCTTTAACAATGTGTAAGTTTTAGTTCTCTCGAATGGCAATTGCAACGAAAAGAAATTAGCAAGAGAAGGTTAAATATGTAGTTAACTTCATTCGATTACTCAATTAATGAAAATTAAATGAAAAAAAATTCAAAAACAAATTACAAAAAGTTCAAATTTGAAAAAGTATAATTCGAAAACATAAATTTTATTTTAGTTTTTTATTTATTTAAATAAAAATTTATATATATAGAAAACAATAGTATAAGAGTCTTTTGCCACTTAATGAAGAATATATTTTGAAAGTCCTTTTAATAGTGATAAAGATGAAAAATGGTACCATGAAAGTGGGAAATATGAAATTACCCATTTGGAGATGCTACTGGTGTGATGTGACCATGTGAGGAACATTAGGAACAAATAAAAAGGAATGAAGAGGAATAAAATTAAAGGAATGAGTGAGAATGATTGTTCCTCGTTTTCCTTTGCCGGGTCAACTGCCTATCTGTTACTTGGGACTCCCCGCTTACAAAGCGTATGACGGTCGATGACTATCTTCCTTTAGTGGAGAAAATCAGAAAGCGCATGAGCTCTTGGACAGGAAGATTTCTGTCACACGCAGGCGGTTGCAACTCATCAACTCAGTTATTACCAGCCTTGCAAAATTCTGGCTCCAAGCTTTTAAGTTACCAGGAAGTTGTCTCAAGGAAATCGAAGGTTGTGCTCTCTCTCTGGTCTTGCCCTGACCTGAAGACTAGCAAAGCAAAAGTAAGCTGGAAGGATGTGTGTTTGCCAAAGGAAGAGGGAGATTTAGGAGTTCGACCAACGAAAAGAAACCAACACAGTCTTGAGCTTGAAATTGATATGGAGGATCACATCAGCAAAGGAATCTCTTTGGGTTAAATGGATCAAATGTTACCTGATCGAAAGGGTCGCTTTGGTCAAAAGGGTACTACAAACGCGGTCTTGGATCTGGAGAAAATTACTAAAGTTGAGAGACCTAAAAGCAGTTCTTCAAGATGGAAGTTCATAGTGGAACAGATACATCCTTTGGCACGATAACTGGTCCGAATAGGTTGCCTCAAGGAAGTACTAGGAGACGAGGAACCATCGATCTAGGTATCTCCTACAATGAGTCTATGGCTGATGTTTTGAGAAGACATCGAAGAAGAAGACATGTGACCATCCTAAATGAGATTGAGAACAGATAGCTTTGCTTCGACTTAAAACGCCAAGATAAAGAAGAAGATATCCCGCTTTAGAAACAAAAAGAAGGAAGTTTGTTAGTAGTTTCTCAACGAGGACTTGGTTGCAGTTGAGACATCACCATCAACCTTGTTTATGGAGCAAAGGAGTATGGTTCCCACAGTTAACACCTAAGTTCTCCTTCCTCCTCTGGCTGCTATTCAGAATCGGCTACAAACTGCGATTGAATGCATAAGTGGAACAATGCAGTTGATCAGACTTGTGTATTGTGCAACGAAGATGATGAAACTCGCTTAACACCTCTTCTTCAGTTGTCGGTATAAGCAGATATGGAAGGCTCTTGTAGGGGATTTTGCAAGCCGCCTTTCACCACAGATTGGAATGAGATCATCGAAATGATCACAAACCCAACGCTTACCCCCACAATGACCTTTCTCCTCAGATACACCTTCTAAGCTACGGTCCACTCGGTTTGGAGAGAACGATGTCGCAGACATGGTGAACAGTCGAAGTAGACGGGCTGTCTTATTAAATTTGTGGATAAGACAAGTCACTTCATATTATCAGTCAAAGGGTTGGGGCATCAGTATCTGGAAGAGGGTCTGGCTGCTTGGTTTGGGTCTCGCAAGAGCACTCCTAAACACAGAATCAGAAACCTCATGGTCTCCCATAGTCAATTTTTATTTTTAAACACAAAGCTGAAACACTTGATGTACAAAGTTTTGATTGAATAAAATTTTACACTCATTCAAAAAAAGAGAATGATTGTTCCTCTTCAAAAATAATGAGGAATAATTTTGCTTTGTTATTCTCTACAAAAAAGGAATGATGAGGAACAGAAAAATTAATTCTTTATAAATGGAGTATTTTTATGGAAACCATGAAGAATTGAATGTTCCTTCTCATTTTCTTTGGTCACCAACTAAAACAAATAAAATTTATATTAGCCTGAAGTGTGAATATTTACATACATATTGACTAACCTACATTATTATGATAAACCAATCCATATCGCAAGTTTTTGTTCGTGAAATAATCAATTTAGCTGTAGGAGATCAGAAGATCAGGACAATAATATATATTTAGGTAGTAATATGCTCTCTGTTAGTTACAAAAAAAAAAAATTTGCTCTGTGTAGGATAAAGTATATATACTAATTATTATGTAATATTTGATATAAAATTTATACGATAAGCTTTTATAATGATGAAATAAAAATAGTAGAAAACCAAAATGGGTGAAGGAAGGAGCATACGAGGGAGGTGTAACCAGAGCCGGGCTTGTAGGCCATGTTCGTTTACGTGTCGCGACCGCGACCGCGACCGCGACTAAGATTACGTTTGTTTACGTGTCGCGACCGCGACCGCGACCGCGACCGCGACTAAAACTATGTTCGCTACGTGTCGCGCTACGATCTCGCGACCTGCGACCAGTCGCCAGCGATCAAAATTTTTAATTTTAGTCGCTGTTTTGGACGACTTAAATGGAAACCGAGACCGTCGCGAGATCGATCAGCGACATCAAAACGAACAACAACCTGCGACTGCGACTGCGACAATCCGCAAGTCGCGTGTTACGCCGACAAAGAAAATGAACAACAATCATAGCGCGACCGCGATAAGTCGCGAGTCGCATGTCAATCATGGCGACATAATAGCGAACACGACTAGGTATGCTTTGAAATATTTGAATGGGCTCCATTTGGTGGGGCCTCCTTTAAAAATTATTTGTGTATATAGATGTATTTATATTATTAAATAGTGTTAAATATATAAAGTAAAAAATAGTTTATATAATAATAAAATTGTTTATGTATTCTATGTTATATAATATGTACAAGTTTAGTAATATAATTAAAATAAATATATAAAGTTTGAAGTTTACTAACATAATATATATATATATATATATATTTTATGTTAGTAAACTTCAAACTTTATATTTTAAAGAAATTTATATTAATTTTTACTAAAAATCACTAAAAATATTTTAAATTTTAAATTAAAAAATTTCGAATAGGGCCCCCACACCTCTACCTCTAGGACAGGCTCTGGGTGTATCTACTTTATAAAAATTCTGGTCTTTGTCTTTTAACATTTACAAATCTTCTCAATATCTATAATAAATAAGTAAAATCATACCTTCATATGTTTCCAATACTCACCTTAAGAGGAAAATGCCACATCTCGTCCGCCGTTCATAATTATATCCACCGCTTTCGTTTTCGGGCGGTTGGCAAACTTAAGGTCGTGCGTTTTCATGACGTCATGAGCGACGTCGGCTGATGAGACCACCAGAACAGGGACACGGCCAAAGTGAAGGAGCATGAGCGGCCCGTAGCGGAGGCTGAGTCTATGGAAAGCGGTGAGGATGGAGACTGAGCTGGTGAAGGTTTCCTATCACTGGATGCCGCCATGGAGACGGTGGTGGGTTAAGTTCGGAAATAGTGGTGGTTCGTTTGAATAGTGACTAAGTTGTCTGGGAATTAACATTGGACCCGGGGATGTAGTCGAAGGACTTCTTTAATCACAGCTTTAAGGTATTTCATATTCTCAACTTCCTCTTCTGATACATATAAATTATGTCCCGAATATTTTCGGATCTCATCCTGAAGTCTTTTCATAGATTCTGGATGTCTTATAAGAAGTGTCATTGCCCAATCAACGGCCGTGAAAGTTGTTGTCGTTCCCCCTAAGAAAATATCCTACAAAAATATCATTGTTAGTGACATCATCAAGTGAGTCTCTAATTTGACATTTCGTGACTTATATATTTCTATTATAAGGGTATTGTTCTTGATTAAAGGACGGTTTGTCTTACCAAAATGATGAGTCTGATATCGCTTCTATCAAGCTCGAATCCATTTGTCTTCTCTCTTTGAATTCGTAACAGCATATCAACAAAATTAGATGCCTCTTTATTCTCACCTTCATCTACATGTTCTTGCACCACTCTTTCTAAGAACTCTACAAACGTTTTGCTTACTTCCTCCATTTTACGGTCCAAACCACGGACTTTATCTATCCAAGCCAAGCATGGGATGTAATCTCCGACCGGAAATGCGCCTAAAAGCTCCATGATTTTTCTCAGTTGATTTTCAAAATCGCTAGTGTTTTCTTCACGGCTATATTTTCTTCCCATAGCAATTTTACATATGACATTGTTCGACATGTTAAGTAGTAAATCGCTTAGGTTTACCGATAAAGAAGAAGAACTTGCTTTCTCAAGCTTCTCCATCATTGCATTTATCTCTTCTTTTCTTACATTCTCAAAGGACTTCACCATTTGCTTGCCGAGTAGATGGACAGTGCATAAACTCTTCATTTATTTTAAGGCAGAACAAACAATTTGTCAGCTAATTAAATGGTAAGTTAGTCTTAAACCAAAACATAAAAGATAAGCGTACAATGTGAATATTTCTATTTTGACTAATCTTAACATCTTTATGACACACCAATCCATTTTGCAAGTCTGTTCGTGAAATAATTTATTTAACTGTAGAAGATCAGAAGATCAGGACATTAATATATAATTAGGTTGTGATGTGCGCTTTGTCAGGATAAAGTATATACTAATTATAATATAATATTTTGTTTTTAAATTATACCATAATTAAGCTTTGAGGGAATAATTATAAAAAGTAGAAGAAAACCAAAATGGGTGAAGGGAGCATAACTGAGGGAGGTCTATCTACTTCACAAAAATTATTGTCAATGTCTATAATAAAAAAAATTAAAATCATACCTTCATCTGTCTCCAATATTCACCGTAAGAGGAAAAGGCCACATCTCGTCCGCCGTTCATAATTATATCCACCGCTTTCGTTTTCGGGCGGTTGGCAAACTTAAGGTCGTGCGTTTTCATGACGTCATGAGCTATGTCGGCTGATGAGACCACCAGAACAGGTACACGGCCGAACTGAAGGAGCATGAGCGGCCCGTAGCGGAGGCTGAGTCTATGGAAAGCGCGGTGAGGATGGAGACTTAGCTGGTGAAGGTTTCCTATCACCGGAAGCCGCCATGGAGACGGTGGTGGGTTAAGTTCGGAAATGGTGGTGGTTCGTTTGAATAGTGACTTTAGGAAGAAAAATGCTAAGAGAGTTGTCAAGGACAAAGAGATTAATATCAACTCCATTTCGATTCACCACAAAACGTTACTTATAATGGTTTTTGGTCTTCCTCTGCTCTACACTTTATAGTAATGATAATGAATTAGGATCACTTGTGTTTCAAAAAAAAAAGTGTTTAAAAAACAAAAGATCACATGATTGACAAAGGCTTTATGGCATAATAATGTCCTGAAAAAAAGAAATAGATAAAATTATAAAAACTAGCAAAGATCCAAAGACAAAGGTCACACTTATTAACATTGTTTCCAATCAATGTATTCAGAGACGAATCATATCAAGATAAAGAGAAATAATATAGTCCTTAATTTTTCCTTCAGGATGTGTTAAGCCTTCACCATAGCCATAGGCAACGTTGGCCATGCGTGCGCAATTGATGGCTTCCTTGAGAACTCTCCTTGGCACATTTTTTGTCATCAACAACTCTTCGTTCACTACTTTGTCATTGTGAACACGTATTTTATGAAGCTCCTTATAAGCTTCGGCTTTTGTAACTCCATATTGCTTCATATAACAGTTGATCCCAGTAGTTACATACCCTCTACTTATGTCATCCTAATCAACACACATACATTATTAGAAATAGAGAAAATTCCATGAATACACACACTATTTATTTCCCTTAAAGTACATGACCTTTCCGATTTAACACACAAACTTTTAAAGTTTTGTCCATTTACATTTATAGAACGAATCATTTATTTGTACCTGGAAACCGGTCATGTCATTCATCAGACGTCCATTTATAGATAATGCTTGGATGAGTTTTGGTCTTGATTTGAGCCACTCATAAGCTTCCTCCGTAGCAATATGACCCATGCCCATCAAAGTGCCTGCCATAGTCGCATACAACGAGACCTCCACCACACCAACCACCATATAATCCTCAAAGCTAGGCACGTGGGCGATTTGCGCCCATTTAGCAAGGTCAAGGTTGGATTTCACGAGTATTTTGAACTGGCAGTTCAAAAACATATAAACACGTTAAATTAGGAACCTTCATGCATGTTTATGAGTTTCAACCCCGAGAGTGAGTAGCAGAAAGGTATCATTTTGATAAAAGAATATATATTAGAAATTCGATATTGCAAAAGATAGAAGATAAATAATAACTAACTTTGGGATCCCACATTTGAAATAACATGGGACCTTGGATAATCAGATATCTAGTAACCAAATTGTTTATGTAATACCCATGATTATATTTTATAAATATAAGAACATACTTTTAATTTATGTACATGTTAATATGCATTGATATACATGTATACTAAGAGAATTTTATCCCAAACATTTAAGAAGGATTTTCCAAAAAAACATAAATAAGAAATAATAATTAAATATTTAGTTGGTCTCAAAATTTGAGAATCACATAATTAAAATAATCTCATTTTACATACTTGCAATGAAGATGCTAGAGCTTTTGATTGTTACCTCTTCTACTGTACTTTCAACGCTGTAAGATCTTTCTTCTGATCCCACTTCTCTTTCGAAATCTTTGAATAGATCCAGTATAAATTTAAACACAAATTTCAAATAATTTGGTTGTTTATCCATGTTTTTATCAGGAGCCCACCTTGTGTAATATCATCACAATCATTCTTATATCATCATCCAATAAGATTGTTAATCTTGTGGAATTTTGAGATGTGGCGTACCTTTCTATACTATTGGCGAGGCTTTCAGCTTCAGATATAGATGCATATCTATCGAAAGTATCGTCAATAATGGCTTCGGCCGTGTAGAACTTAGTCAACATAATCCTCGCACTTGAGAACTGTGGCTCAAAATACATCGATAAAACAAAAAAATGTAACTCCACGAGTCTGTCTCTGAAATAAGGTGGCAGCTTAGATGCAAAGTCAATCTCCTTGTACCATCTTGCATTCAGACAACGAGACACACATATAAATAAATAAATAAATAAATATACATATAGAAATACTAGTAAACCATATAGAAATACTAATAAGCAGTTACTGAGGAAATTACATACTTTGTTACCATTTTGAGCTCCTTAAGGTAAATAAGCTGTAGTAACTTGAAATTAAGCTTTGAAAACTTGAGTAATCTCTCGTCATAGTCTTCTTCTTGTTCGTAGAGCGGGATATATTCCATCGCCACTAATATCTCCATGTTCCAATGTTGAGATAGACCAAGAGTATTCTGTATAAGCCTTGAGAGATGAGAGCTTGCTCGTCCTGCCAACCAGTCCATATGTTTCGTTGTGAAGCTCAACGCTTCGTCCATTATATTATCTCTTGTCGTCCTCAAATGAGCCGCTTCATACAAGCTCAACATGCCCTTAGCATCTTTGGTTAAGGTGTCCATAAACATTCCGTCATCCCCTTTGAACCTTTTGAATACATCTATATACATCAGAGATTGTAAGATCGTTTTATACATTTCGTTCCAACAAGAAATGAACACGTTAGTTAATGCATGAAATTAAAGATAAGCATAAATGACTTACCAGCCGACATGTCGTAACCATATGTTCTGAAAACCCAAAAGAAGATGGAGATTGTGTAAAGGTCATGCTCATTTTCGACCATATCATCAATCTTCTCAAAGGCGTATGTCAAGATATTTTCAATCTCATTCTCAAAATGATATGCAACACCGAGACTGATCATCAAATATATCAGAAGTATTTTCCTCTTCGCGGAGTCATGACCTTCTGCATGGTAAGAGGACATGAGCATGGCTCTGACGTTGGGCTTGATTGCTTCGAGTTGGCTTGCAAGGACATCTAGTTCCTAAAAGAAGATACGCAAGTCAGTTGTCTGTTTTGTTGGTATATGTTAAGATGGTGACACTATAACAAACAACACTGGTATCACGATCAAATTTGCTGCCATCGTTTTCATCCTATTTCACAACAAAATAAATAGATATTTACTTTTTCTAATGTTTTATTTTTACAGACACGTGCGTGTATATTTTTACGTAACCGCATATGTAATGATAATAGTAGGTAGACTCACAAATTCATCGATCGGGACGTAGAGGAAGTAATCAGCCCATTGAGAGGGTTGCAACTTTTTAAAGTTGCGACTGCTTTCATGATCCAAACCAGTTTGAGATCCCATGTTAGAGAGACAGAGACAGAAGTGGAAAGAGAGGAAGTCGTGCAGTGTCTATTTATAGATGGTCAGCTATCAAAGCGTCGGTACAAAAGCAAACAGATTTTTTTTTTGATGATCTGAGGATATCTGGCAGGTCTAGGTCTAACCAACTAATCTTCTGAAAACCTGTTGATACTAGACAGATCCGATTATTTGTAATGGAATTAGATATCCATATCATCTAACTAAACAAACATATATATATATGAGATAGTACATTGCTAGCCCGGAATGCTTAGTACCCTCTCAGTCCCGCCGCACCAATTAACCATGATTGTGTGGTTAACAAACGAATATTTGGGAATTTAAAACATATGTGTGAGAAAACGTTGAACAAAATGGTTAAGAAATCTTTTTGAATAATGATTAGTGATAATACTGATATTCGTTGTGGCATTTCATTTCTTACAACAACTTCTAAAAGTATCTCCATTTTAAGATATTTTACAGTACTAACTTCATTATAAAACCCTTTGGCTCTATAAACAAATGGTTAAGTATAGGTCAGTCTGTTCATATTTATAACCAAGGGTTAAGTAGATTATAATGTTTCCTTCATTACGAAAGTTAACAAGACTATATTTGTAACTATATAGGATAAAATAACAAGTCGGTTTAGTGTTCAGAGTTAATGTAATGAAAAACGATTGAGCAAAACAAAAAAAACACGATTGAGCACAAGTGACGAGAAGCACACTTACCAATAAGTATTTATTGTTATCATTTTCTGTCGCTAAAAGATAAGGGAATCGTATGTAATACTCTCACATTTAGAGGTGATGGGTTCACCAATCCCATAGGAAGATTCAAGGACAAATATATATCACCTCTATGTTCGTAGATACGATACTTCTTTCAAGATCCAATAATTATGAGTGTGTATACATATGTGATCAAATATCATTATTTGCAATTAGGAAACAAATCATTACAAGAATAACTATTAATTTTGGCACTCAACTACTTAATGGAGTTTAGGATCATATTTACATAAAGTATAAGTTTTTTTTTTGTCACTGACAAAAAGTATAAGTCTAGGAATGAGTTTGCGTGGAAGAGAACCGTACTGAACACGCGGCATTAAGAGCATGATTAATGGAATTTCTTAGGATGAGTTCTTAGCGGAATATAAAAAATCGTCTCTTAATTTTTAACTAAAAAAACTAAGAATCGGTTCTTAAATAAGAACCTCCATTAATCATGTTCTAAAGCGGTGATGAATAGTGCATGCATGGTGGTAGAAGATGAACGCTAGTGTGAGAACTTGGTGCTCAAAGCATCCCAGATGAAGGATTCTTACCAAACGTTTCTTGAAATACATATATATATATGTATGTATGTATATATAAATATTGGCAACAAATCATTCACTGCTGTCCACGCATTCCTATTTCTTATTTATGGTTACCGCGTCTGCGATGAGATCTAAAAGCATTCTTAGTGGTGAAAACCCCATTAAATCTTTCAAAAAAAAATATATTACTCCATCTGTCCCACTTTAAGTGGTGTTTTAGGGTTTTTATTTTGTCCAATTTTAAGTGATGTTCTCACAAATCTAGATATAATTTATTGTTATTTAAAAATTTTGACCAATTACAAAATACTACATCTTTTTTTTATTGGTTGAATTAGTTGAATTTAATACTAATGCATAAAAACTTGTATTTTCTTAATATTTGTGCAAAAACCTTAAACACCACTTAAAGTGGGACAGAGGGAGTAGTATTTTGATTTTGTGATTTGAAAAAAAGAACATATAGAAAGACGTAAGTTGTCAGTAGTGTGACACTTGTACAATACGTTTCTTAAGATTTGTTTAGAGTTTTTCAACCAGAATTCTTCTCAATTACTTTTAAATTATTTTCTTTGAGAAATTCAAGGAAAATTTCCCGTTGCTCATGCTCTAAATTCCATTTTTTATTCAAATCAATTTCTTTTTTTAACCGTAAGTGAGAGCTTTGTACTTATATCATTTTCTTGTTAATTATTTTTTTATCAAGATTATAGATCTGACGGCTTACAGTGACTTAAACAATTTGTATATAAGAGCATTTTATTTGAAATATTTCACTTACAATAATAAGTTATAAATGGTTTTCATTTGAATAGTTCCTTTTTAACTGTATTATAACTTTTATAGGTCGTGTGGTAAAAGTGTGGATTCGCCATATTTACTTTATGTCACCGCTGTGTCTTCATCATATATTATATCGTTTCTAGAATTAATAGTATTTTACAGAAAAACTTAAAGTCTTTTCACCTATTTCCTCGACACCGAACTACTGTGTAAGAGTGTAGACACGCCAGATCTTCTCGTTACTATGTCACCGCTGCGTTTCCATCATACTGCACCATCTCAAGCATTAACGGTTCTTCACAGAGTGGACTATGTAATCTTTTTATCCTTTTCTTCATCACCGGAACTATTGTGCAAAAGGGTGAACTCACCAGATTTCCTCTCTACTACATCACCGTTGCATATCCATTACAGTACGCCATCTCAAGCATCAACGGTTCTTCACAAAATCGGTTAATGTGACCCTCTTACTGGAGCTGCTATTTCCTAGGGAGGTTCATAGACTTCTTGCACTCAAAATCCATTGGTTGGGTTTTTCAGCGTCGTTTTCGACTTCTTTGTGTTCTTTCGAACGCAGATTTTAGGTCTAAAAGTAAAGTTTTGCTATGGGTTTGTTCTCTCCTTAGCCACATTTATTCTTCGGTATGTTTTAGTTATTTTCGTTTATCAGTATATCGTCGAAGATTTCTCCGGTTATTAACAAACTCAGCCCAGTAAACTTTTAAATTAATAAAACATTGGGTGTTCAAAAAAAAATTAGGTCAAGGGGCCAAAAACAACTAGCAAAACTTTCCTAACATGTTCTGGATCATCTTAGTATGTTACAAACAAAGCAATGTATTGCAATTTGCAAGCTTTCAACATCTTTCATTAGTATATATCCCCACTTGGTGAAAAAAAAGAGAGAAATTACACCGCCCATTGTTTCCGCCTTCACCCGTAAGCCCTTCTACAACATTTCAGATAAAAACATTTTCTTCTTCCTCCCATACCTACTCTTGTTGAATTCCGACGCACTTTTCAGAAGTCACAACTCACAACCACCCTCTGAAGTTATTACATCCACAACATTATGCTTAATCACTGAGCCAAAAGAGTCGTGGCCGACAATTCCAAAATTATACAGACTTTGCCGGACCATAATGGGATTCAGCTAACCTAACATAAGAGTAGAGTGTCCATGTGCAAAATATCAAATATATTGTGGCCTTTTTGGACAACAAAGATAGTGTGGCCTAATGTTATTTATTTGCATGGCTCCCAATCTTCATGACCGATTTAAATTCATATACATTATGGGCCGTTCTTTTAACGCCCACGATCTATGGTAAGAGTCCATGGGTCTGAACAACCCACGGTATATGAACACTAAACACTGGTTCAGTTTTACTTTTATATATTCCCGACGTCCGTGTCTCTTGATTCGTATGATGACATATGGTTCATCTCCTTTCTTAATCAGGATTTCTATTTAGAAAAAATACAAACGTGGATAGAATTATAGAAATGAAGTGTTCAAATAGAAAATAACGAAATGATAATTATAAACCCTTATGAAGTTACATGGCAATCCTCATTTTTTAATTCCAAAAACGCCTCGTTAATTATAGTACACTTGCAAAATCTCTTGGACTAGCAGAGACTAAGATGTGTATTAATATTGTTTAAGATGGATTATGAGAAATTAAGGATGGCTTGAAAATTTTCTAGTTGGAAAAGGTTTTGTGTCTTGGGCTGTGCCAAGGTGTGTGGTATATACAACATTGCGTGGATCGTATAATCTTCAACCTGATGAAAGTTATGGTTATACACACCACTATATCTTCCTTGTGATTTATCGAATCCCTTGGCATTAATTAACATTGATTTTGTCATTAAATTCTTGATCCAAACACATAATCTGGTAGATTGCCATTGTAAGAGGAGCTATGAATCATTTAAAAAAAAAAGAAAAAAAAGAGGAGCTATGTGTTCATAAGTCTCTTTTGTGATTTCTCGGCATCTCTTAGATTTCAGTTTTTCTAGTCTCATTTTCGTTCGTGTACCTTGCAAAAGTTCATGTATTATAGCACTGATTAATCAGTCACTTCCTACTCAGCAAAAGTGTCTTCTGACTGAAATAGCGAGTGTTATTGTATAGTTTTTTTTTTGTAACACTTATTATATAGTTATTATATGTGTTGTTTTACAATTTAAAACTAAATACAATTGATCAATATATTACTTTAAAAAAAATGAAAAAACTAAAGATATTTATAAAGGGGTATTAAGGAAATAGACAGAAATCTCCAAAATCTTTTTGCCCAAAAAAGACAGAAATCTTCATGTTTATTTTGAAATATGATCATAACGGTTTCTCTTTAATATATCAAAGTAACATTCTCTGTAAAATTAAGAAATATCCACACATCTCATTCATTTCCACACATATATCTCGTTCATTTCCACACGACATAGTGTCACAGGAGCAAATATTTGTATTAGTAGATGAACAAAACAATAGGCAAAAAAAGAAAACAATAGGCACACACACAAATATGTCTATGTGCATGTGTTATACATGAGTGCAAAAATGGGAAAAATGATGAATAAATGAAACATCATATAGGATATTTTATAATGGATGGTTGTCCATTGTTTTGTTCATCGAAGACAACCGATAACGAAGGCAACCCATGTGCATGTATACTGTCATCATAGCCACCATTATATGACCGTTTCCAAAACCCTATAATTTGTATCCTTAAATAACAGTATATATAAATCATATAAACTATAGGATTTTTTATTTTTACTTTTTTGAGAAAAAGGACTCTTAAAAATAAACAAATATATATATGCTCCCTTCAAATTAATCAAAAGATTAGCAAATCATTTTCTGATTTTTAAAACTGTGAATTCTTTCTAAGAAAATAATTTGAACCATTGAGGTTCGCTATTTTTATTTAGTTAAATGAGAGGGGATTATGATTTAGGAGTGTAAACCATGTTTGTGTTTGAGAGTTCATAATTTATCAATAGATATTGAGGGTGGGATGTCTGTCTTCTCCTATAAATTATCTCTAATCATTTTCATTATTTTAATTTCGATTTTAGACAGCCTAATTTCTTTCAAACAGCTAGACCATGTGAGTTGTTGTTTTTTCAGTAAGTTTACTTATTTTGTGTTTTCGGTTTCTAAAACCAAATAAATAAACCCATAGTTTTTAAAATATCAACTCAGGTTTTCACGCCAACAGGTGGTCACCTTACTTTCCATTAACATTTGGATTTGTACATCCTTCATTAGAAGGATACAAAGATTGATTATTAATTCTGAAGGTTTTCGTTTATCTTCCTAGAGTTAAGTATAGCAACACAATGATTGACTCTAAATAAATCCAAAAAATACTTGCATATAGAAAATTCATATCGGTCAACATTTGAGTTTTGCAGATAGATATTATTGGTCTTGGTCAAAGTATGGGTTTACCAAAAATGTATCCTTCATCAAAAAGATGCATATTCGAAAATTTTGGATTATATTTCAATTTTTATCCTTTGATCAACCAAAAGGGTCTAAAACTTAAAAAGAAAAGAGAGACCTAAGACCACTTTAAGTGTCCTATATATATTTTAGGTTATATATCGAAATGGCTTAGATTTAAGAATATGAACACCAAATATACTGTGTTCAAATTCATACAAATTATTTGATATCGACCGATATGGTTTTATGAATTATGACAAACTATATATATCCTTCATGAAGAGTCTAGTTCACAAAATGACTTGAACTAGAAAGAGATAATTTGGTTTGGTTTACGGTGACATGGTTTGGGTTTAGTTGAATCAAAGTTAACGTCTTCGCATTAAACTTACACAGTTGCACGGCTTCACCAATATACTATCACACAAATTAAAAGTCCAAACTACATTTTCAGATTTTGAGGATAATCACAATCCAACTCAAACTATGACATTAACATCAACGGAACAATTAAAACAGAATAATAGAAATCCTTGTCTTAAACAGAATAATATACATTATATAATATGAAATTTTGAACATATATGAGATAAGATGCGTATATGTTTACACCTACAGATCACCATCCAGTATTAACAATCCGATTGGTGCGGGTCCTACCTTGATATTTGCCAACTCAAATTGATGTGACCGCCAGCTGGCAAATTTTCCTTGGGAAATTACGCTTTTGCCCCTTCATCATCCCTGTTCGACCGTTATTCTATTTGTTACTTGTGCTGATGTCATTGGCCCTTTCCGGTTATCGAAGAAATCCAGAACTAAAGTCACAGTAGTAGCTATTAAACCGGTTTACATTTTACGCATCCTCTTCAGGACGTATGGTCAAATGTTTACCGGTTTTGTGCTCATCACTCGAATAAAACCATGGTTTGATGGTGTACTATGGTGGTTTTCCCGGTTTTATGCTTGTTTGACTGAATGAGATGGCGTTAACCGAATTTTGTCCGCAAAGAGACAACAGAAAACGGTTAAGACGCCAACGAGGCGAGAGGGGTAATACGAGAAAAGAGGGAGGGCAAGAATCGTAATTAATAAGGGAACCAAGGGGTGAACTGAAGAGGAACCTGTCTATATGACGCGCAAGTGTTTCTTAAATTCAGAGGGACAATTAATCAGTTTTGTGTGTTTCAGAGAAGAAGAAGAAGAAGACGATCTTCAAATTATCATCTCAAGTAAGTCTCTTTACCAAACTCATAGTTCTATATATATGCGTCTCGATTAAATATGTAAAATTTTTAGTTCAGATTAACGAACTCTGTTTTATTACTAGGGTTTCGGTCTTATTCCCATGTAACAGAGTTAATGATCATAAAGAGACATGATACACATATAGTATATAAATCATGTTTTTGTGTGTTAATCGTTTTGCGTCAACATATGACAAGTTCATCTTTCATAGTGAAATTCGCTGTTGCCTAAATCCTTAGGTTTTGATTCAAAGAAAGAAAAGAAAACAAACACAGTTAAGACAAGCATAAGAATCTCCTGGGACAAGGAAATTATAGCATCTGTAGTTAGATTATGTGTCAATCAAAAACACTATTACCATAAACAATCTTCATGATTTAGTTTGTATTAGGTAGAATAATTACTATTGCAAATAAAAATTCGTCTTTATTTGGTGTTCTTGGGATTTGTCGTTTTGTAGAACATTAGATATGTACTTTTGTTTTTACTCACTAGTAGATATGTAATATAGACACATGACAGATAAGCAACGTGGGCGTACTATATCAGATATAAGTTTCATATTTATTTTTGTTCCTAATAACATTTTATTTTCTTTCTATTTCTTTTTTGACAGAATCGTTCGCGTTGAGACGGTGAATTTAAATTAACAAAAAATGGGTTACTGGAATTCGAAGGTTGTTCCAAGGTTCAAGAAGATATTTGAGAAGAATAGTGCTAAGAAGGCTGCTGCTGCTGAAGCTTGCAAGACCTTTGATGATTCTAAGGTACATATAGTTGTAAATTGTAATTTTATGTTACTATGTAGATATAGGTCCCATGAGACGCCATTATTTGACCATAAACTCTGTGCTCATAAGTAATAAGTTTACCTGCTATATCTGTAAAGTAGGTGTTTATTTAATAGTTTTTGTTTAATTTCTAAAAGTAAAAACAATAAGCACCTATTTATTGGACTTTCGTACTTCAGGTTTTTTTTGTTCTGCCATAATTATCCACTCAAGCGATATTTATTGGTGCAGTGGTGCTATTAGTTAGGAAATTTCGTTTTTATGTGTGTTGCTAATATGGGCACGTATGGTGATCAATGGTGTACGTATGATAGGAAGCAATCAACAAGGAAATTGAGGAGAAAAAGACAGAACTCCAACCAAAGGTCGTGGAAACCTATGAGGCCACGTCTGGTGAAGTCAAGGTCCGTGTCGTCATTTTATTTAATTCTCTATTTTTTTTTACAAAAAAAGATATAATTAAGTTTTTAATTTGTAGTTACTATAGTTGTGTTATTAAACTTCTTTAACGGGCAGGCTTTGGTGAGGGACCCTAAGGAGGCTGGTTTGAAGAAAAACTCAGCGGCTGTGCTGAAGTATCTCGAGGCTCTTGTCGGTATAGGTAATGATTCAATTACCTATGCTTTATCATGTGCCTATTATAAGTACCCCGACAACAATATTTGCTTGTCTTATTTTTATATGTTTTGTCTCACCGAAATTATTGATTTTACTCAAATATTTGCTGGCAGAAACTTTGGATTCCAATCATATCTTATATTCTTATGCCCATATATATGTCTCATTTTGTTTCATATGTAGTAGAAAATCAAAAATTAAATGATATATAGTAAGATATGTATATTCCTAGTTGTGCATATCGCTAATAAATTGAAACACTAACATTTTCATATTATATTGAATAACTAGTCGTATCGTATGATTCGTCATATTTCACTAATTCAAAAACGTTAGGTCAGACCTCATCATCTTTTTGGAAAATATGTTTTGATTAATCGAATCACTTTTCTTTCTTCCTATTTTTTTATCTTAGATGAAAGTAGTGAGTTTACTTATCTTATATATATGTGTGTAATTATGAAATGTAAAATTCAGAATTCCCTGGATCAACGGCTGTGAAAGAAGCCGCATCTAGCTTCGGAGCTGGCTATGTCTCCGGACCAGTCACATTCATATTCGAGAAGGTATGTGTGTTCCTTCCCGAGGAGGTTAAGACACGGGAAGCACCTGTGGAGGAAGTGAAAGCCGAAGAACCGGCCAAGACCGAGGAGCCAATCAAAACCGAAGAACCGGCCAAAACCGAAGAAACAAGTGGTGAGAAGGAGATTGTTGAAGAGACAAAGAAAGAAGAGACCGTTGCAACCGCGGTCGTTGAGGAGAAGGTACCGGAAGTAGAAAAGGAGGAGGAGAAGAAGCCTGTTGTTGAAGAAGTAAAAAAGGAAGAAGCTGCTCCAGCTCCAGCGGTGGTTGAAACTCCGGTTAAGGAACCAGAAACCACGACGCCGGCGCCAGTGGCTGAGCCACCAAAGCCTTGATTCGTTTCCAGATGGTATGATTTGCTTCTCTCTTGTATGAAAACATCTTTGTACGTAACAAAAAGTGAAAGGAACAAAAAAAAACTTATTTTCATTCTTTTTTTTTATATGGTTTGTCTTTGTGTGGATAAATCTCTGTTTTTTGGAAGTCGTTAATGTGTTTTTTTTTTTATTTGTATTCAAAGTGAATTTGTAACAAAATATTGGTGGGTGTTTTTTATATACAATTATTTGTATGTTTCAACCAAGCTTATCCGTTTCAAACCATTCTTATATGTCTTCCAACCTATTTAAATTACTTGTTGAATAGGTCTCTTTAATTTTGTTTTACTTGTTCATGCAACATCGATCGAAATGACGTTATCTTATTTACTTACACAATTTGTTAATGTTTTTCGTCAATGATATTATTGTCAAGGTTCATGGAACATTAACAAATCATATATATAAGAAAATAAAATTACGTTAGACAAATCAAAATGAAGGGAAATAAGATCACGTCGCTTCTATATTATTTTAGTCCAAGGATCTATTTGCACATATTCTGTATAATTTTAGGTTTCCTTTACTTAGAATTGGGATTCTCTAATCGGAAACCATTTGTGAAAGTCAGATTAATTTTTGTTTACTACATCTTGAAATATTTTTTCGATGAAACTGATTGGGATGTGTTTGGGTGCACGTGAAATTTGATTTGTCTAGCAGAAAGAGGAGGGCACATCGGATTTATTTAAGATTGTTGATACGTGCAAGTAATTAGGAACTTAAACTGCAGACCAAGAAACCTATATATAATATGCAACAAAAAGTTTTAATTTTCTTAATTCAAATGAAGTGGTAAGCAACTTATCTCTTAATCACACTATCTTCTCCAGAATCTATTCTCTCTTTTCTTTAAAACAATTGCGTAATATTCCACTATACCCACGATAGGCCTAATAAGAAATCAAAACATTTTCAATTTTAGATTATGTTCTTGATTTTGACTTGACCAATTCAATCCTTTCTTTATATTTTTTCCAAACCCGGTCCATCTTTGCACTTATAGTTCAATATATTAAGTTGGATACATATGCTCATCGATCTAAACCAAAACAGCTGGTTAGCTTTCCGACCGTCCAAATACATAGCCGTTATCTTGAAGTTGAAATTTAATGTCTTACTCTGGCCCTCTAAAACATTTTCTTAATGATCGAAGTGTTTTGGATCTTACGGTCTATAGTTTTCCTGGGCCGGAGATTGAGTAGTTTTTTCACGCTCCACATGTCCGTCTAAATTTTGATACTGAGAAGCCTTGTCTTCGATTTGATCCAAAACTTTCTTGCGTGTTACATGTCTCTCTCTTTCAATCAAAATTACAAATCTACAATTCTCGAATCAACTTCCAAATGGTAAGTACTGAAGATGAGTTGCTCTCATTTCTTTATTATTTTGTACTTCAATCTACTTTCTTCAATCTCAAGCGAAAACTCTTGCATATTTATCCAAGAAGTTACTAGATTTTATCTGTATCTGTAGACCAGTCCGACCTAAAACTATTTTTATTTATAATTTTGGTAATTTATGCTACAATAACATATGTTACTTATATCATGAGCTTCAAGTCTTATTCTCTAGATATCTCAAAGTTATGATGGCTATGTTCTATAAACCATAACACAAGGTATTTTGTACTATATAGTCGATATATATATATATATATATATGTTCCCTCCACTCAACTCGGTAGATCATAGCCACTCAAAAGCCTTAACCGAGTTCATCAGGCTCCACCGATCAGGTTAAAAAAACTTTAATCAGATGACTAAAGATAGTTGTTGTCAAGTGAGCGAAATCGGACCAAGCTAAAAAAAAGTCTCCCTTTGCCTTGGAATCTTGTAGACATTTCAAAACAATTCTTTAAGAAATTAACATTTCATTAACGTAGGGAAATATTTTATATTACGATATGTGTCTTTTAATAATACTAGAAGTATTTTAAAGGAAACATGTTGGTAGATACCTAGAAATGCTAGTAAATTGTACTATTAAAGGTAGTTTTTTTTTGGGGTCATCTAAAGGTAGTTTTCTAAGCGCATAAAATGAACGCCAAAGAAAACCTCAAAACAAAACAACAGAAATACCTAGAAAAAATGCAAAACAAATACATGAGGCAAAGACACAAAGTCGAACCCAAAGCCATTTTACCAAAAAGTTGGCAATGAAAACGAAGTAGCCGCTCCATAAATTCTCAATTCAAAACCCATAGCCATTTACTGAAATTTTTTGCAATTTAAATAAAGTGAACAATAGCCATTTATCAAAAAGATTAGTGCTGCAACTGAAAAGGAATAAGGAAGACGCCTTTAACTCGTTCTAAAAAAAAGCCTCTAACTCTCGTTTCTCTATATTACTTGCAGAACAAAGATGTTGAAATCTATTTGGAACCCTAGTCCCTAGAAAGATGTAAATGTACTTATTTAATGTTTACATACATTTTGGTTCCTGCAACTCCAAAATTCAAATCCTCCGAGAATATATGAATATAAATTGATGGCAGGGGTGGGTTCTTCATGCGTGATTGCGGATGCGTTTCCATGATGATGTTATGATAGGCTAAATATCCCTGGATCAATGGTTAGTCTTACATTGATTCATATAAAACTGGATGTGTTCCTACTAGTTTGGGCCAGCCAAATTTGTCAGGATTATAACATATTTTAGATGATTCATGCATGGTCGAAAAGGAGTAAGCCGGCCCTAGCCTAAGAAAAAAAAAGTTCAGTAGTCTTAAAACCAACAATGCCAGCGTTGAATTAGTCCAGTCCGTAGCAACATTTGTAGTTTTCATCAATCATGGTAAATAGAAACGAGGGTCTAGGGTTGTATATTCAAAACCAGACAAACAATTATTAATCATCTCTTGGTTGAACTAATTCTTTTTACTTGAGTCTTTATCTTCACTTTCATTTTGAAAATTTTCATACATGCTTGAAGAAAATTAAAAGTAAAAGATTGCGACGTTCACTTTAGAAAAAAAAATAGCATGCTCCAGAATTACTAATAATCAGCTGTCGTTGGCTTTTCTTTTTCACTTTAGACAGCAAAGGTAATGGGAGAGGGCCTCCTCTTTGTTCTTCTCAAATTTTAGGCATCTCAATAATCATAAACCGAAAACAAAACGAAAAAAAAAAAACTAAAAGAGCCCATGAAATAGCAAAAGAAGTATCTAGATTTTTACTAATATGCGAATGAACTTAGGAATTCTTTGTCACACTTTTCAACGCCAAGTATTTTCTAAATTCAAACCCTTGTTGCTCTATAGTTTCTTACAACGTTTCACCTTTTGAATATAAATATGGGAAAAATCACATAAAAAGCCTTGAAAGTGGCACCTACTGACACTGTAAACCTTGAAATTTTTCGACTAGTATTTCAAACTTTCAGAGTGGCATTTGTATCATAAAAATCTTCAACTTGACGTACTTTTCCATCAAGTAAAAAAATGACTTGTTAAACAGGTAAATGTGATGATGTGTAGGTTTTTTCGAAAAATTAATAATTTAATTAATAAAATCAATACAAATTAAATAAAAATTAAATTAAAAAATCAGATGACAAAATAAAAATTCAGAAAATTAAATAAAAATTCTGAAAATTAATTAAAAATTAAAGAACAATCACAATATTTTAAAAAATGAAAAATTCATAATAATTTCTAAATGAAATACATCATCATTAACAATAACAATTTCAAAAATATCTTAAGAAATATTTCTAAAGATAGTTTCCGATATCATCGTAAAAAATGATGGTAAATATGTCAATAACTATGTTTTCGACAACCGTCATTTAAAACAGTAAGTATGTCAAGACTTTTTAAAATGGTAGATATTGTTTTAAATGATGGTTGTCAAAATTGTTATAGACATATCTACCATCATTTTTAAGATGATGTCGGAAACTATCATTTGAGAGACGTCAAAAACGTTATTGTTAATAGTAATGTGATAAACCACCATCGTCATCAGTGATATGTTTGAAATTTTTATTGTCAACGATTATATTTTTGTTTAAAAAAACAAACTTGTAATTAAAAAAAAAACTATTATGAATTTTTCAATTTTTTAATTTTTTTTATTTTCTATAATTTTTCTTCAATTTCTGAGCTTCTATTTAATCTTTTTATTTTAATTTAATCGTATTTATTTTTGAAATTTTATTAATTTTCTGAAATTTTAATTTCTAACTTTTTTTATTTTCTGAATATTTTATTTAATTTTGTGAATTTTATTTAATTATCTGATTTTAATTTAATTTTGTGATTTTTATTTTAATTTAATTGTATTTATTTTTGAAATTTTATTAATTTTCTGAAATTTTATTTAATTTCTGACTTTTTATTTTATGAATATTTTATTTAAAATTATGAATTTTATTTAATTATCTGATTTTTTATTTAATTTTATGATTTTTATTTAATTTTATGATTTTTTTTTTAATTTTTATTGATTCCATTAGTTAAATAATTAATTTTTTCGAAAAAAACCTACAATTCATCACATTTACCTGTTTAACAGGTCACTTTTTTACTTGATGGAAAAGTAAGTCAGGTTGAAGGTTTTTATGATACAAATGTCACTTTTAAGGTTTGAAGTGGTAGTCGAAAAACTTCAAGGTTTAAAGTGTCAGTAGGTGCCACTTTGAAGTTTTTTTATGCTATTTTCCCTATAAATATGTATTCCCTTCAACTTATTATGTTAATTTAAATAGCATACAATACTTTCATTCACAGAAATAGTTTCTCTCATGCCATGTCAAGTTTCTGCGTAGTTACTCTTATAAATCTGATGCGATTAAAATGATTTAGAAATAATATTTTAGAAAAATGGAAAATAGTACAAAATAATTTGATAATAATTGCAGATTGGCTTGTATATATATATAATATTTGGTAATCAAGCTTGTGCATATATACTACTGTGTAAGTATCTTTTTGCAGGTTCATATGGTGTGAAACTTTCGAGAAGTTTTAGCTGTTGAAACATTGGGTACAGAAACAGAATCCTTGATAGAGAAGTTACTAATTTCTTCTATAACAAAAAAAAAGAGCAGCACAATTACCAAAGATTCTAGTTACTTTGGACTAGTTTAGTGGTTGGAAAAAGACAATGCATGGCCTCTTAAATCTGTAGATTATATTTTGATTTTTAGTTAATGAACATAAAAACATTAGAATGACATAAAGGTAGGGTGTATATTTCATAATATAGGGTAAGTATAGATTTATGATTAGTTGGTGAATTCCACCCGAACTAAAACAAAAATTGATCCATACGTTCCACCAAAACGATATGACAAATAAGAAACACACAATTCAAAATGACAATAGTGATATTGCATGTGTCTTATCTTTTTTCTATAATTACATTTTAAGGTCGTCTATAAAACCGTTTCATTTTAAAGAGTTTTTTTTTATAAAACCCTTTCAAGGTTTTTTTATATTGATTACAAGAGACATAATGTCATATGATATATTCGCCTTTGCTGGCATATTTGGACATGTTAATCGGTTAAACAACATACTTTCTTAACTTGTCATTGATAGAGTTAGACTTCGGACTAAGGTAAGATTAGCATTGGATGAAAAAAAAAATTGTTTTAAATCTGGTTTAAAAGCTCAAAATTTCATGATCTCATCAAATTAAAAACTTTAAAATTTGTTCTTAAAACCTAATGGACTATGTGACTATGTCCTTTATAGATGAAACCTAATTCAAATAATCATATATTTGGGAGATAAAATAAAATAAAAATCAAATCAGATCAAATGATAAAAAGACTAAAGAGAAGGTAAAAAGAAGGGATTGCCTTCAAGGCAAGAGGCACTAATCTTTAGTTTTATAACTTTCTCCCATTAAAGAAAAAGCGATGATGTTGCTCTCATCTTTTGAGAAAGTGTATATATTGCGTTTGCTTTTCTCATCAAAAGCAATAGACTCATCAACCAAAAATAATAAAAATAAATCTCAATCTAAAGGACGAAGAATGCTTTGGATATTGCAACTTCTTTTTCACCTTCCTTTTAAAATTTCAACAATAATTTTCACGTTTTTTTATAAAAAGAGAGAGAAAAAAAAAAAACTGAAGGCTTGAAATAATGACGATCCTCTTCACTTATTAAGCCACTCACTACAAGCAGCCAACTCCAGAAAGGTGAAAGCATGATGATGTCTAATGATGATGATCTCCTTGGATCAATATCTCTAAGGTTTTGCAGTTTCTTCCAAGACCCTTCTTCCCTTTCACTTCTCTGAACTTCTTCCAGACTTGTGTCGGAGATATCTTTATCATTCTGATGTTACAATGGCAGACAAGATATTCACTTTCTTCCTAATCTTGTCTTCAATCTCTCCTCTCCTTTGTTCTTCTTCCACTTCAGCTCTTAACCTCTCACTAGTAAAACAAGCCAAAGTCCTTCTCTCTCTAAAGCAAAGCTTTGACTCCTATGATCCTTCTCTTGATTCATGGAACCTTCCAAACTTCAGCTCTCTCTGTTCTTGGAAAGGCGTTTCTTGCGACAACTTGAACCAGTCCATCACTCGTCTCGACATCTCTAACCTCGACATCTCCGGTAGGCTCTCGAGATCCATAAGCTCTCGAGCCTAGAGGTCTTAAACATCTCAAACAACGCCTTTGAAGAGCTGAAGCCACTTGAGTTCGGTCAAATGACTCGGCTAGTGACTCTCGACGCTTACAACAACTACTTCAAAGGATCACTTCCTCTGTCTCTAACCAACCTCACAAGGCTAGATTACTTGAATCTTGGAGGAAACTACTTTAACGGTGAGATCCCTAGAAGCTACGGAGATTTCTTGCGTCTCAAGCATCTAGATTTATCTGGAAATGACCTAAGTGGAAGAATCCCTAACGAGCTAGGGAACATCACGTCTCTTGAAAATCTCTACTTAGGTTATGACAACGACTTCCACGGGATACCAGCGGGTTTAGGGAGCTTGATCAATCTTGTTCTGTTGGATTTAGCTAACTGCAGCTTGAGAGGATCAGTTCCAACAGAACTAGGGAAGCTCAAGAACTTGGAGGTTCTGTTCCTTCAGATCAACGAGCTCACAGGTTCTATTCCTAGAGAGCTAGGGAACATGACAGGGCTCAAGGCTCTTGATCTCTCCAACAACTTTCTAGAAGGAGTGATCCCTCTAGAGCTCTCTGGACTTCAAAGGCTTCAAGTGTTCAACCTATTCCTCAACAGATTACACGGCGAGATTCATGAGTTCATATCTCACCTTCCTGATCTTGAAGTTCTCAAGCTTTGGCACAACAACTTCACTGGGAAGATTCCTAAGAAGCTTGGATCAAACGGGAAGCTTGTTGAGATTGATCTGTCTACCAATAAACTCACAGGTTTGATCCCTGGAACCCTCTGTTTCGGAAGAAAGCTAAGGATTCTCATTCTCTTCAACAACTTCTTGTTCGGTTCTCTCCCTGAAGATCTTGGCCAATGCGAGCCTCTCTGGAAGTTCCGTCTAGGTCAGAACTTTCTGACAGGTAAACTACCAAAGGGTTTGGTTTATTTGCCACATTTATGGCTCCTTGAGCTTCAAAACAACTACTTGACCGGAGAAATAGAAGAACAAGAAGCTGGAAAAGCAAGATCGTCTAACCTCACTCAGATCAATCTGTCTTACAATAGGTTATCCGGACCGATCCCTGGTTCAATCAAGAACCTCAGAAGCCTTCAGATTCTTTTTCTTGGCTCGAACCGGTTCACTGGACAGATCCCCGGTGAAATCGGAAGGTTGAAGAGTCTTCTCAAGATTGACCTGAGCAGTAATAGCTTGTCAGGCAAGGTACCTCCAGAGTTTGGTGATTGTCAATCACTGACCCACTTAGATTTGAGCCATAACCAGATCTCAGGTCAGATTCCGGTTCAGATTTCGCAGATTCGGATGCTAAGCTATCTGAATGTTTCTTGGAACTCGCTAAACCAGAGCCTCCCCGTTGAGCTTGGATACCTGACGAGCTTAACATCAGCAGATTTCTCACACAACAACTTCTCCGGTTCAGTACCAACTCTAGGGCAATTCTCTTACTTCAACAACACGTCATTCCTCGAAACCCTTTTCTCTGTGGATACTTTTCCAACCCTTGCAACGGTTCTCAAAACCAATCTCAATCTCAGCTTCTTAACCAGAAAAATGGCGGTTCCCGTGGCGAAAACTCTGCAAAATTCAAGATGTTATTAGGGTTAGGCCTACTAGGGTTCTTCTTGGTGTTTGTCTTTTTAGCTGTGGTCAGTAATAGGAGAATGAGAAGGAATAGTTCGAATCTATGGGAGATCATAGGATTTCAAAAGCTCGGTTTCAGAAGCGAGCACGTTCTGGAATGCGTTAAAGAGAACAATGTGATCGGTAAAGGCGGTTCAGGGATCGTCTACAAAGGCTTAATGCCAAACGGTGAAGAAGTTGCGGTCAAGAAGCTCTTAACCATAAGCAAGGGATCATCGCACGACAACGGTTTATCCGCTGAGATTCAGACATTAGGTAGTATCAGACACAGAAACATTGTGAGATTGCTCGCTTTTTGTTCAAACAAAGACGTGAATCTCCTTGTTTATGAGTACATGCCAAACGGTAGTCTCGGAGAAGCCTTGCACGGGAAAGCTGGAGTGTTTTTGAAATGGGAAACGCGGTTACAAATAGCGTTGGAAGCGGCTAAAGGATTGTGTTATCTTCACCATGATTGCTCGCCTCTTATAATTCACAGGGATGTGAAATCAAACAACATCTTGTTAGGACCTGAGTTTGAAGCTCATGTTGCTGATTTTGGGCTTGCTAAGTTTATGATGCAAGACAATGGAGCTTCAGAGATGTCATCGGTCGCAGGCTCGTATGGCTACATCGCTCCAGGTACATGACTCAACACAATACTTGTTTCTTTCATAACACGTAGCATTCAAAACTAGGGACGTTCATGTATTTGTAAACTATATATTTGACAACATTTCTATTAATTAGCTATGTGAAACTATAGTTTTAGTATATAATTACACTTAAGTACTTTTCTTCTCGAGTTTTAGGTCATGTTGAGCTTAATACTATATGGTTTCGATATAATTAATCTGACCAAAGTTTCAGTGTTAGTTAGGGTTTGGTTTATTTAAGCCGATTAGATTCAATTGTTCATTCCTCCGTATAACTTGTGTATAAATCATAGATGGTCCATCTAAACCTATTTTACCCGATTTTGATCATGCAGAATACGGATACACACTGAGAATAGACGAGAAGAGCGATGTGTACAGCTTCGGAGTAGTTACTCTTATAAATCTGATGCGATTAAAATGATTTAGAAATAATATTTTAGAAAAATGGAAAATAGTACAAAATAATTTGATAATAATTGCAGATTGGCTTGTATATATATATAATATTTGGTAATCAAGCTTGTGCATATATACTACTGTGTAAGTATCTTTTTGCAGGTTCATATGGTGTGAAACTTTCGAGAAGTTTTAGCTGTTGAAACATTGGGTACAGAAACAGAATCCTTGATAGAGAAGTTACTAATTTCTTCTATAACAAAAAAAGAGCAGCACAATTACCAAAGATTCTAGTTACTTTGGACTAGTTTAGTGGTTGGAAAAAGACAATGCATGGCCTCTTAAATCTGTAGATTATATTTTGATTTTTAGTTAATGAACATAAAAACATTAGAATGACATAAAGGTAGGGTGTATATTTCATAATATAGGGTAAGTATAGATTTATGATTAGTTGGTGAATTCCACCCGAACTAAAACAAAAATTGATCCATACGTTCCACCAAAACGATATGACAAATAAGAAACACACAATTCAAAATGACAATAGTGATATTGCATGTGTCTTATCTTTTTCTATAATTACATTTTAAGGTCGTCTATAAAACCGTTTCATTTTAAAGAGTTTTTTATAAAACCCTTTCAAGGTTTTTATATTGATTACAAGAGACATAATGTCATATGATATATTCGCCTTTGCTGGCATATTTGGACATGTTAATCGGTTAAACAACATACTTTCTTAACTTGTCATTGATAGAGTTAGACTTCGGACTAAGGTAAGATTAGCATTGGATGAAAAAAAAAATTGTTTTAAATCTGGTTTAAAAGCTCAAAATTTCATGATCTCATCAAATTAAAAACTTTAAAATTTGTTCTTAAAACCTAATGGACTATGTGACTATGTCCTTTATAGATGAAACCTAATTCAAATAATCATATATTTGGGAGATAAAATAAAATAAAAATCAAATCAGATCAAATGATAAAAAGACTAAAGAGAAGGTAAAAAGAAGGGATTGCCTTCAAGGCAAGAGGCACTAATCTTTAGTTTTATAACTTTCTCCCATTAAAGAAAAAGCGATGATGTTGCTCTCATCTTTTGAGAAAGTGTATATATTGCGTTTGCTTTTCTCATCAAAAGCAATAGACTCATCAACCAAAAATAATAAAAATAAATCTCAATCTAAAGGACGAAGAATGCTTTGGATATTGCAACTTCTTTTTCACCTTCCTTTTAAAATTTCAACAATAATTTTCACGTTTTTTATAAAAGAGAAAAAAAAAAAACTGAAGGCTTGAAATAATGACGATCCTCTTCACTTATTAAGCCACTCACTACAAGCAGCCAACTCCAGAAAGGTGAAAGCATGATGATGTCTAATGATGATGATCTCCTTGGATCAATATCTCTAAGGTTTTGCAGTTTCTTCCAAGACCCTTCTTCCCTTTCACTTCTCTGAACTTCTTCCAGACTTGTGTCGGAGATATCTTTATCATTCTGATGTTACAATGGCAGACAAGATATTCACTTTCTTCCTAATCTTGTCTTCAATCTCTCCTCTCCTTTGTTCTTCTTCCACTTCAGCTCTTAACCTCTCACTAGTAAAACAAGCCAAAGTCCTTCTCTCTCTAAAGCAAAGCTTTGACTCCTATGATCCTTCTCTTGATTCATGGAACCTTCCAAACTTCAGCTCTCTCTGTTCTTGGAAAGGCGTTTCTTGCGACAACTTGAACCAGTCCATCACTCGTCTCGACATCTCTAACCTCGACATCTCCGGTAGGCTCTCGCCAGAGATCCATAAGCTCTCGAGCCTAGAGGTCTTAAACATCTCAAACAACGCCTTTGAAGGAGAGCTGAAGCCACTTGAGTTCGGTCAAATGACTCGGCTAGTGACTCTCGACGCTTACAACAACTACTTCAAAGGATCACTTCCTCTGTCTCTAACCAACCTCACAAGGCTAGATTACTTGAATCTTGGAGGAAACTACTTTAACGGTGAGATCCCTAGAAGCTACGGAGATTTCTTGCGTCTCAAGCATCTAGATTTATCTGGAAATGACCTAAGTGGAAGAATCCCTAACGAGTTAGGAAACATCACGACTCTTGAAAATCTCTACTTAGGTTACGACAACGACTTCCACGGGATACCAGCGGGTTTAGGGAGCTTGATCAATCTTGTTCTGTTGGATTTAGCTAACTGCAGCTTGAGAGGATCAGTTCCAACAGAACTAGGGAAGCTCAAGAACTTGGAGGTTCTGTTCCTTCAGATCAACGAGCTCACAGGTTCTATTCCTAGAGAGTTAGGGAACATGACAAGGCTCAAGGCTCTTGATCTCTCCAACAACTTTCTAGAAGGAGTGATCCCTCTAGAGCTCTCTGGACTTCAAAGGCTTCAAATGTTCAACCTCTTCCTCAACAGATTACACGGCGAGATTCATGAGTTCATATCTCACCTTCCTGATCTTGAAGTTCTCAAGCTTTGGCACAACAACTTCACTGGGAAGATTCCTAAGAAGCTTGGATCAAACGGGAAGCTTGTTGAGATTGATCTGTCTACCAATAAACTCACAGGTTTGATCCCTGGAACCCTCTGTTTCGGAAGAAAGCTAAGGATTCTCATTCTCTTCAACAACTTCTTGTTCGGTTCTCTCCCTGAAGATCTTGGCCAATGCGAGCCTCTCTGGAAGTTCCGTCTAGGTCAGAACTTTCTGACAGGTAAACTACCAAAGGGTTTGGTTTATTTGCCACATTTATGGCTTCTTGAGCTTCAAAACAACTACTTGACCGGAGAAATAGAAGAACAAGAAGCTGGAAAGGCAAGATCGTCTAACCTCACTCAGATTAATCTGTCTAACAATAGGTTATCCGGACCGATCCCTGGTTCAATCAAGAACCTCAGAAGCCTTCAGATTCTTTTTCTTGGCTCGAACCGGTTCACTGGACAGATCCCCGGTGAAATCGGAAGGTTGAAGAGCCTTCTCAAGATTGACCTGAGCAGTAATAGCTTGTCAGGCAAGGTACCTCCAGAGTTTGGTGATTGTCAATCACTGACCCACTTAGATTTGAGCCATAACCAGATCTCAGGTCAGATTCCGGTTCAGATTTCGCAGATTCGGATGCTAAGCTATCTGAATGTTTCTTGGAACTCGTTAAACCAGAGCCTTCCCGTTGAGCTTGGATACCTGAAGAGCTTAACATCAGCAGATTTCTCACACAACAACTTCTCCGGTTCAGTCCCAACTCTAGGGCAATTCTCTTACTTCAACAACACGTCATTCCTCGGAAACCCTTTTCTCTGTGGATACTCTTCCAACCCTTGCAACGGTTCTCAAAACCAATCTCAATCTCAGCTTCTTAACCAGAAAAATGGCGGTTCCCATGGCGAAAACTCTGCAAAATTCAAGATGTTATTAGGGTTAGGCCTACTAGGGTTCTTCTTGGTGTTTGTCGTTTTAGCTGTGGTCAGTAATAGGAGAATGAGAAGGAATAGTTCGAATCTATGGAAGCTCATAGGATTTCAAAAGCTCGGTTTCAGAAGCGAGCACGTTCTGGAATGCGTTAAAGAGAACAATGTGATCGGTAAAGGCGGTTCAGGGATCGTCTACAAAGGCTTAATGCCAAACGGTGAAGAAGTTGCGGTCAAGAAGCTCTTAACCATAAGCAAAGGATCATCGCACGACAACGGTTTATCCGCCGAGATTCAGACATTAGGTAGTATCAGACACAGAAACATTGTGAGATTGCTCGCTTTTTGTTCAAACAAAGACGTGAATCTCCTTGTTTATGAGTACATGCCAAACGGTAGTCTCGGAGAAGCCTTGCACGGAAAGCTGGAGTGTTTTGAAATGGGAAACGCGGTTACAAATAGCGTTGGAAGCGGCTAAAGGATTGTGTTATCTTCACCATGATTGCTCGCCTCTTATAATTCACAGGGATGTGAAATCAAACAACATCTTGTTAGGACCTGAGTTTGAAGCTCATGTTGCTGATTTTGGGCTCGCTAAGTTTATGATGCAAGACAATGGAGCTTCAGAGATGTCATCGGTCGCAGGCTCGTATGGCTACATCGCTCCAGGTACATGACTCAACACAATACTTGTTTCTTTCATAACACGTAGCATTCAAAACTAGGGACGTTCATGTATTTGTAAACTATATATTTGACAACATTTCTATTAATTAGCTATGTGAAACTATAGTTTTAGTATATAATTACACTTAAGTACTTTTCTTCTCGAGTTTTAGGTCATGTTGAGCTTAATACTATATGGTTTCGATATAATTAATCTGACCAAAGTTTCAGTGTTAGTTAGGGTTTGGTTTAATTAAGCCGATTAGATTCAATTGTTCATTCCTCCGTATAACTTGTGTATAAATCATAGATGGTCCATCTAAACCTATTTTACCCGATTTTGATCATGCAGAATACGGATACACACTGAGAATAGACGAGAAGAGCGATGTGTACAGCTTCGGAGTGGTGCTACTGGAGCTGATAACGGGCCGAAAACCACTAGAAAAATTTGGAGAAGAAGGGATAGACATTGTGCAATGGTCAAAGATTCAGACAAATTGTAATAGCCAAGGTGTGGTAAAGATTATTGACCAGAGATTGAGCAATGTGCCATTGGGAGAAGCCATGCAACTGTTCTTTGTGGCAATGCTAAGTGTTCAAGAACATAGTGTGGAGAGACCGACCATGAGAGAGGTTGTCCAAATGATTTCTCAAGCTAAACAGCCCAATACTATCTAAATCTGGTGACTATATATATGAGTTAAATATTTTTGTAATGTTTTATGTGTTTTATAGAGTCGTTTTAGAAATGTAATGATGGTTTGGTGATAAGAGGGGGTTAGGATATCGTGGTCATATGAGAAATTAAATATCTTTGATATCAAATACAAATATTTATCAAGATAATTGTGTCTTAATAATAGATTTTAATAGATGTTATTATTGATAAGTAATATCTTATAACATTAAATCATGTACTATATCATATGTTTGGAAGAAGAAGATTCTCTTAAAAAGATATAGATGTTTTCCAGCTATATGTTATGTAGTTGCTTCTGAAGTTTTCGAAGGTTTCTATCTCTGTTTTAATAAAACAAGATGGCAAAAATGAAGTAATACAAAATCCAATTCGTTTACCAAAAACGTCTCCAACAATTTACAAAAGAGGTTCCAACTAATTCATCCCTTTCTTATTAATAGAGAAACATTGGAGAAAAGTAACTTTGCCATTGTAAGTTATTTACAAGAATACCAGCTGATGTGTCACACTCTAAAACCTTCTCAGCCTCATTCATATATGACCCTCTCATTACTAAACTATTTACAATTGTCTGCCATTGAGATATATTGGACACACCGAAAATTAATGTCCTAATATCTAATTCGTACTATCCTTAATTCCTTATATTACGTTATCTTTTATGATTAACGGCACCCATTTTCATTAGCAACAGTTGTATTCATTATTTTAACGAACGAATTCACAATCATCCCAGTGATCGTCTTTTTTCTCCTTCTTCTTGCGTGGACTTTCTCTGTTATATAAAAAGAACAAATAACTTATAAGAAATTCACTCATTATAGAAAAAAAAAATAGCTTAATTAGTAATCCAAACGTTCATAAGCTAACGGTATTGGAAAAAGAAACATATGCTTTGAGCCTTCTAACTATGTTCACGCTTAGAAGCTCAATAACCACCCAAAACAACATCCTGTTTTAACAGTGGTCAGTTTACTCCAAATTTCTCCTGGTTACTTCACCTAATAAAGTGCTACTCTAGATGATTCTATATACATCTTATATACCAATGATTCTAAAAACATCTTGCATACCAACGTGTGAATTCAACTGTTTGTCTCCTTTCAATTCCTTAGATTCATCTCACTGATCTTTTTTTTTTCCTTTGATTTGTCATATTATCTTTTCCTGTTTTTTTTTTTATAACTGTGAAACTAAATGACATCCCTCCAAATTATTTCACGTGTTTAAATGATATAGAGAATTAAACAGATCATTTTTAGTCTTCTAACTATGCTCACACTGTGTTAGCACTTTAAGTTCATATGGTTAGAATTACAGTAAGTTAAATAAAGTCCTCTCTTCTTGCTGTAATCTGTAGTAGAACCAGGCATGCCATCACATCAAGCTATATCTCACTGTGATTATTTATACCGTACTTGCTAGAGAAGAAGAGGAAGAATTTTGTAACGTTTTTACTTTTTAGTAAGTGACACACCGTGTTGTTTTGAAATAAATTCTGCTCAGTTTTCGTGTATGCAATACCACAAGATTTTTCGTAACATTAAATTTATTAGAATCAGACTAACTTATTGCACGGCGATATTATTGATATGCGGTTACTACAAATAAGGAAATCATTAAAATTATACCACGTTATGCGCAAAATTTTTGGTTTGATACACAAGCAAATTTTGAAACTTTATGTTCAGGATCTTTTATTATTCAATGTAGATTTGGTTTTCAAATCTAAGTTTCCATTTCGTTTTAATGTAATTTGCGATGAATTTTCTCTAATTATGATTTAGAGAGTATGCTCAATTGATATTACCCTAAAGTTTTGTGTATACTATATATAAAGACCTCCTTCTTCTCTAAATTCCATCACGCAAAGTATTCATCACCAAAAAGATCTAGCGATAAAAGAATAGTGGGGAAACAATCGAAATGGTGTTGGTTGATGCCAGTGTGAGTTCATAAAATCTTATCTTCATTATATACTATTCACCCGTTTGTTCTTTTTAATGATCATAATTTATACGTTTTATTTTATTTTTGACAGTGGGATAAAATTCATCCAAGTGTTAAGAAAGATTTGGTGGCCCAGTTTGATCCATTCCTCAGGGAAGGCTACTCAAGATTATGATTAATTTTGCATTACTCACGCATGTCGATCGTATCAGACAATCAAACATGCATACAAAATTGGGTTTATAGCCACTACCCGAGTGCAATGTTGTGAAGACTTGCCCCTTAATTTAACAGGTTTTACACCGGCCAATTTTCGGAAACTCTTAGATGATAGTCTAATACTGCATCTGGTCGGTGAGTTTTTTTACATTATTTGCCGTGACTACTAACTATTATATATTTGTTTAAGAGTGTGTTGTAGATGTTATCCGACAGATTGTGTAGGTTTTTTTTTTTGTAACACGATTGTGTAGGTTAGTCATGTGGAAATCTTTCTCTTAATGGAAAAGACACAGAGAAGATATCACTGGAGCTGCGTAATGAAGGGTTAGTTTGTGGTTTTATGTCGTTTTGCTATATAAATTTCCACTATGTGTTTTCTAATGACAAAGTCACAATCATATACTTTGTGTGTTCTTGATACAGCGATGTTAATAAGTAAAATATTAACCAACATATCACAGAGAAGTGTACAATCTTTTCATTTATGTCAATTACCTCTGATTTAATGAATAAAATGAATTTTTTTTAATTAACCTCGAAGTGTCGTTCTGACTGACACCTCGAACGCCTACTCGGTATTTAGTTTGTATTTTGACAGATCCATGTCCCAATAGTACTCATCCACTATGGAAAAAACTCCCTCTCATAACCATATACAACATAGACAATAATGAATATTAGATTAACTTCTTTTCAACCTTCTCTTGCGAAACAATTATATTTACTAAATTTTATTTTTCATTCGTAAAAATTAAATGTTACCTTCAATGATCCAGGCTACTGTTTCACATTAATTTGGGTACTCTAACTTTAAAATTGTGTCTGTCCTGATTACGATTCACACCAGGAATCAGTTTTGCTTCAATGTTCTATGCTCCCATTTTGAAATCATCATTGATTTTAAATTATGTATGTCCACCACCTGGGCAAACAAAACAAAAGCGAAACTGAAGATCAATAATTAATAAAGCGAACATCCATTATTGACCCGGAAAATATTCAAATATGAAATACAAACATTTCAAACCGCAATCAGGACAGTACGGGTCTTCAATCTTGCGAATATGTAATTTAAAGACCGCCAGGAAACAAGGTATGTAAACGGAAGTCATCGGACAAGGGAGGAAAACTGAAGTAAAGATGAGACAGTAAGGAAGAAGAATCGTTTGGGTGCGAATCTCAATAGATTTTGTTTAAAGTGAACAGATTGAAGGAACCCTAATCCCCTTTGGTTTTGTCGAAGGAACCCTAAGAATCCCCTTCAGACAAATTGCTCGATATCTGAAGATGATGAAGAGTAAAAATGATTTTTTTTGTTCCCACTAATTAGTTTTACAAAACATTAGGCTAATAATTATTTACTATATAGTCCCCTTATTATGTGATTAAATTATATATGTTCTCTACTATGAAATCTTTTAAAAACCAGACCGGTAAATGAAGTGGGATTTTTTTTGGATTATGACCCAATATGGTTCGGGTTTAAATAATAGAGTTCAACCAAGTTTAATTAAGTTCAATTAATAAAAAACTAATAAATCTAATTTTAATTAAGTTTAGTTATTAAAAATTTCAATAAAATCTACAAAATTAAAATCAAAATGTAAATTAATATTTTAGTTTAATTTTTATTATTGTTAATTATGAAAATGAAAAAAAAATTGCATATAATAAAAATATTAAATTTATATTTGTAATAGTTATAATGATTAAAAGACAAACCCAATCAACAAAAAGAAATTCATAGTAAATTAGAAATCAACCAAATTTTTATTTAACCGATCCGAATATATTTCCGGTTAATATTTCGGTCCGAGTTTATAAACATGTTTATATGAATTCTGAAAGTTACATAGAATATGAATATATAGAAATTATATTATACAATCGTTTAAATTCGCATGGTGTGCTTTTAGTATGATATTAAAAATTAATCAATCAATCATGAGTTTTAGCAGAAGAGACTATTTGACTGATACATACAATATAACAAAATAGGTCATCTAAATATATATGACCGAGGAATCATGTACATAATCTAGATAATTTGTTTTGTATTTACCTCCAAAATTATTATTCTTATATAATAATATTACATTATACTTATACTTATAATTAATCTTATATAATAGTATTACATTAATATATTTAATTAATTTATATCTCTGATAAATAAAATATTTTTGGACCCGTCTAAATCATATGTTTTAAAATGTTTGGTTAAAAGCAAGTGCATGTTAAAATGCTTGATTGCTGGTATTTTTATCTCTTTCAAATCTCAATCTAATACTCATTCACCTTTAATATATTTCTTACTCTCTAAAATTTTTATATCCACTCAAGAAAAAAAATCGAGTTTTCAACATTTTATCCTTTTCCATCATTTAAAACGTTTATATTTGAAAAAATAATTCGACATCCAGGTATTAGGTAGACTCGTGTTAATATGTCACACGAAATTTTGTCTGTCGTTTTGAACCAAGCCCAGTCCAATTGAGATGACGCGATAGAAGTATCTATTATTACGGGTCCAAGAACTTCTTGGTTCGGTTAAACCATATCCGGTTCAAATTCCTGGTTTGGATTCATCATATAGATTCGATTAAACCGACTAAAGCACTCCTATAGCAGCCTCTTCTTCCTCTCAGCCTGGAAAATTTTGGAGCTTCCCGGAGTCGATTGATTTGCGCCTCTTGAAAATCGGATCTGAGTATCTTTTAAAAATTTCTCAAAGGTTCGCTAATGCTCTCGTCTTGTTTCTCATCCTGGAAACTTTAATTGATTTTTTTTGTTTGCTTCTGATTTTGAGATTCGATTGATTTGATTCTCGATTAGGGTTTCATAATAAAATGAAGCACTCGAAAGATCCGTTTGAAGCAGCGATTGAGGAGGAGCAAGATGAATCGCCGCCGGAATCACCCGGAGGCGGAGGCGATGACGAGGACGGCTCGAAATCGACCAGGCTCCGGAAGAGACTGAGAGAGATGTTTCTGTTCGCCGTCAACCGAAGAAGTTCAAATCCTCCGCTGCTGTTGCTGAGGCCAAGAACAAAGATGAAGATGAAGAGGAAGAGGAAGAGAACATGGAAACTGAGCTAACCAAGTATCCAACTACTGCTGATCCCGCTAAGATGGCCAAGATGCAGTGAGTGTTTCTTGATTAGCTTACCCAAAAAAAAATCTGAACATGATTGATTGATTGTGGGGATACTTCAGGGTCATTTTGTCGCAGTTCACTGAGGATCAGATGAGCAGATACGAATCTTTTAGGAGATCTGCATTTCAAAAAGGAAACATGAGGAAGGTAAATGTGTTGAATTAAAACATGTTTTGTTTCGTTAAGACATGAACGATATAGCTTTGTTTGTTTGGATGCAGTTGTTGCAGGGAGTGACAGGGAGTCAGAAGATCAGTATGCCAGTAATTATCGTTAACTGTGGTATCGCGAAGATGTTTGTTGGTGAACTCGTGGAAACAGGTAAAAATCTTCAAATTATTAAAATAGAATGTATGTAAAAAGCTCGCTTGATGGAACAAACTGGTTTGCAGCTAGAGTTGTAATGGGGGAAAGGAAAGAAACAGGACCGATCAGACCATGCCATATTAGAGAGTCTTATAGGAGACTGAAGCTCGAAGGCAAAGTACCCAAAAGATCAGTTCCACGTCTTTTCCGCTAGTCAGAGTCAACAGAGAAGTTACTTTCTCAGCCCCATTAGATATGAGTCTAGGGGTTTAAGCTGGAGTGATTTGCTTATCAGCCCCATTAGAAAGGATACTTCTCTGGTCGATTATATTGTTCTTCGATGCTGTGAAACTTTGCGATAACTTTTGCTTTGAATACCTATGATCAGTCTAGTCTTTGGATGCATATCTTTTTGCCGATGTGTACTATTTGTATTTGGTTTAAGGTTTTTGTTTGTACTTACTAGTTACTGGGTTCAAGTAAAAATAATACTGGTTAATTTGGTTTAATTTGGCTAACCAACAAAATTTGATTCGACTTTGGTTTAACCATACGACCTGTCGAGAAGAATTTCGATTTGTATGTGTTCTTCGACGGTAGTGTAAAGCGTGGGTCTAATGTCAACTTGGTGTGTACGGAGACGCTTTTAATAATACGTTGCCTGGCTGCGAAAGAGAGACAGTGTGGCGGGCCTTAAAATGGGCCGGGTTTTGTAAGCATAATAGACTATCATTGCAAAGATCTTAAACAAAGGGGTAAGAACTGGAAGTCTGCAGAAATATAAAGGACTGGATTAGAAAACTTAGAAGAATAAAAGAAGTATTTTAGACACAATAACGCACCCACTATCTTTCTCTCCTTCCCTTCCGCCTTCTTCTTCCTCTCCTCCTCACTGTTAACGCAGAGAAACTCCGTTTCTTCTTCCTCTCTCTCTATTCCCACAAAATTTCTTCATCTTCTCATTCTCTTTCTAATATATTCCTTTTGATTCTCTACTGATCGGTACGTGAAAGCAGAACCGCGAGGTGGCTGTGTTTCGTTTGATCGGAAATAAATCACGTGTGGAGAAAATTGAACCAATCGTAGACTTCTGAAAATAATCACAGATCGGAAAAAATCGAGAAAATAACATACCATTACAAAACTCGAATCGGGTTTTCACTTGGGGTATAATGATGAGGTTTCTCTCTTCTTCTTCTTCTTATTCTTTTTTTTTTTTTAAATTGCCTCTCGGAGATTTTTGTTTTTGTTTTTTTATCTTCGTTTTGTTCTTCGTCCAAACAGTTTTGTTCTTCGTCCGGACACGCTGACCATCGGACTGATTTAAGTTTCTTTTTTTGTTTTTTTTTTCGGTTTTGGATATCTCCAATGGTGTCTATGGATCTGGGGTTTGATTTGAAAAACTCCAGATTCAAGGTGTTTTATGACTTTAATGTCAAAACCTTTCTAATCTCCGCAGCAGTTTTCAATTTGATCACTATATTGAATCCAACAGCTTAAGAAATTTTATTTTCTGAGCTTTCGAAGATCTTTACAATAAATAGAGCTTCTTCTCCCTCATAAGAGTCTGATTTGGATTAGCCACCATTAAAAAACTCAGAAACTTTTTAACAAATTTCACTTAAAAAAACTCGCATAGAACAACACAAACGCATATCAACGCTTGATCTGATTTTCGTGTGTTTTTGATTAGGTATCAGAGAGTAAGCCCAGATGTTCTTCCCCTCACAAACGGAGCAAAGAAGCCCTACTTGAGACCTTCACCTTCAAGATCACCCAACCAAGACACCACCACCATTACACCCAACTCCATCGCCGGAAAAGGATTCAACGGCGGATCATTCACATCCACCTCATCCCTAGACGGAGTCCGAATCAGATCCTCCCAACAAACAGATCCCACCCCTAGCAAGCGCGGCGGAGATGTGCTGCTACAGTGGGGTCAGCGGAAGCGATCGAGAGTCTCTAGAGCCGAGATCCGATCCTCCACCACCACCGCCGCCGCGGCGGCCGATGACTCTTCGTCTTCTTCGGGACATGGTAAGATTCAATCGAACAAGATTTTGAGAAGATCTGTAAATCCGTCTATGCCACCACCACCACCACCACCTCATCCGGTTTCCTCTAACCGGAGTTCAAACCATAGAAACGGTTTCGTCGGCGGCAAGGAAATCTTCCTTTCCAGGTTTAGCTTCTCTCTATGAATATTTCCTATTTTGAATATATTATTTACCTTATTTGTATGAATAAGCTCTAGTTTGTCCTTTTTACAGATTTGTGACTTAAAAAAACTTCCTTTAGATTTTGTAACTGTAAAAAGTTTATTTTTTTCTGATCGTGACTTGTTCATTATTTGTGTGATAAATACTCTGTATATTTTCGGGTTTTGATTTAATTAATTTTGTTTTGTTACGTATTTTTGAGATCCAGACTAGGTCTTGTTTGGTTGGTTCCATCTTCTGGTAAAGCAAAGCATTTATCAAAGTTGGTGATCCAAAACTCTTTTTAGGAAGTTACATTAATACCCTTTGGATCGCACATAGATGCAGAGTTTTAATGTCGTTTGGCTTTTTTCCAAGCGCTCCTGTTTTTAGGTTTTTTTCTTCTGTTTTTAGGTTTTGGGTGATTAAAAAAGGTTTCAATCCTTGATTTTTTTTTGAATAAGAAAACTATAAGATCTCGTTTTTTTCTTCATCTTGAAGTATGGCGTCCTTGTTGAAAATCACAATTTTAATCGATTTTTAGATTTCTTGTTATTTTCTGTTTTGGTCCCTATAAGATAATTTTGTTTGCTTTTATTTGGTCTGCGTTTTGATTCTGATTCTTAAATATGTAATGGGTACTTACATATTTAACACACCCAAAAAAAAAACTTTCTTCATTTCATAAAACTCTTTCAAAGTGTGCAACTTTTAATAAATAAATAAATACACCTGTGGATTTGAAGCTCATCATCGTCATCATCATGCCCAGGAATCAAGAAGATCGATCAGCCAACGGATCACCATCGAGGAACATCAACAACAGCCGTACGGTGTCCAGATCGGGAGGCTCAAAGCGATCTCCACCGTCTCCTGACCAAATCGAGAAGAGATCAAGCGTCAGAGATCATCATCATCAGAACCAGAGACAAAACGGGTTCGATCATAACCATAATCAACAGCATCAAAGAGTGAACAGATCAGAATCAACGGCTCAGGCTCATCCAGAGCTGGAGACGAACAACAATGGAGAGAGAGAGAAAGCCACGCAAGTGGAAGTGACAGAGTGGCCAAGGATCTACATTGCCTTGTCTAGGAAAGAGAAGGAAGAAGATTTCTTGGTTATGAAAGGCACAAAGCTTCCTCATCGACCCAGGAAACGAGCTAAGAACATTGATAAATCCCTCCAGGTAAAATATTAATTATTTTATCATTTTCAACTGACAGTAAAATATCATAAAAATAAATGTTTATTAATCCTTGTGTTTGTGGACAGTTTTGTTTTCCAGGGCTGTGGTTATCTGATTTACCCAAGAACCGTTATGACGTTAGGGAGAAGAAAAACGTGAAGAAGGTAAACAATTAACCTTTACTAACCTTTTTTAGTTTTGGGTTTTAGTTTTGTGATAATAACCAGAGAGAATTTAAAACAAGTAAAGCTTATTTATAATAGAAGAAAAGAGATGGGATAGATGAGCTTATGTGTATTATATGGGCGTATTATATTTATATACATAATAATAGTTTATGTGTGGCAAAGAAGGTGGTGAATTATAGACAACAAAATTGGGTGGACCTTATTTATTATTATTAGTGACACAATGATAATAGTATTGTAATTTTATTGGAATGAAGAAAATGGACAAGACATGGGACCTACTATCCCACCTAATGCAGAGAATAATGAACTGTTTTCTCTCTTTCTTTAAGGAAAAGAGACAAGAACACTAGTTTATATTTTGTTTGCAAAAGTAATGTTTTGAAAAACATAATAATATATAAAACTCAAGCTGGCTTTTCTCTTTATAATAATGCGTTAAAAAATGTTTCATCTCTTGTTTGTTTATATGGTTGATTGAGAACACTGTATCATTATTAATTGGTCACTGTTGATTTAAAGTCTTGTTACTATTGAATCTTGATCAAATTTACTGGTTAATAGAGATGTTCAGGTGTCGCTTATGCGATTTTTAGGCGTATGTCAACATAGAAAAATGTAATGATCAAGTGAGGTTGTTTAGTTAGGTAATGAAAACTGTTGTAATTCAATTGAATTTACTGTAATTTATATGCAGCAGCAGCAGAAACGGAGAGGGTTGAAAGGTATGGAGGATTTGGACACCGACTCCGAGTAATTTCTGGTTCTTTCGTTCTTTTCTTTTTTCCTTTGTGGTTTTCGATATTCTCATTTTGGGAGGGATGACGCACGTGTGGCTTTGCTTGTGATGCTCGTGCGAAATGGGCCAACAAGAACCAGTGGAGCAAGAGCTATCGAGAAGCTCACCCTGTTTTATTTCCTTTTTTTCTTAATCTTTATCCTTATTTTCCTCATTTTTTTCATCTTTTTTCGGTTTATAAAAATTCCTTTTTTTGTTTCGGTTCGTGTACAAAAAAAAGAGGTGGAAATGCATCGTCATAAATCATATAATTCACCTTTTCTTATCATTCAAAAAAGTAAAACTTTTGACTTTTACTTTAGTTAAGATAGATCAAATTAATTAACTCCCATATGTAGAAATAATCAATCTTCCGGATAAGAATCAGCTAAAGCAAACATTTCTGATTACGTCAAAGATTCTTCGTGATTAGTAGATTCGAACCTCATTAACTTCATATAAGTGCCAAAGCATCTCGCTGTTGGGTTCTCAATAAAACACGCTTCATTTCCCATAGTTTATTCCTTCGGTTTACCTATATGCTAGTCTTCCTTACGTCAATAACCGGACAAACCCGGTCCACTCCTAACCGGAAAGGGTTTATCAACTCACCAGCTCTAACTTAAACCAAAAAAAAAAGATTCCATCTCCACTAAACCGATGGACCTCTCCGGACGGCGAATGAGAAGATTCAGGATGAGATTCGGAAGAAACCGCCTCGCCGGCGGCGAGAACGACGACGGTTCCGTCCTCCCTACGCGAAACGGAGGGAACACGGAGAACGAAGCCTCGTGCTGCTACTGCGATCTCAAAATCACGATGCTCAACGAACCCATCTTCCGCCTCGGAAGACGATTCTCCGGCGTGATGAAGATCTGGTTCTCGATCGGACTCGGATTCGGCGTCGCCTCTCTCCTCCTCGTTACTCTCTTCCTTCTCCTTCAGTTCCACCCCAAACCACTCTCCAACCGCCTCGCTTCCGCCGTTTTCGGTTTCTCTCCTTCCACGGTGAGCTAAAATATGATATCGAAAACTTGATTAAAAAGCTAAAAAGTTACTTTCTTTTTGCAGCGTGTGTCACTTTCTGGCTTCGTCTATGTATTCGTTTCCACTGTCGTTACTGTATTAGTTCATGAACTGGGTCATGCTCTTGCAGCTGCGAGGTATAAAGTTCTTACCTTTACTCTCCGTTTTATAAATGAGGGCTTCTTATGAAATTGAGCGGCAGTGAAGGGATACAGATGGAGTACATTGCTGTTTTCGTGGCAGCTATTTTTCCGGGAGGTCTTGTAGCTTTCGATCATGATCTCTTGCAGTCACTTCCAAGCTTTAACGCTCTTCGGGTTTACTGTGCTGGTATCTGGCATAACGCTGTGGTTCGATCCTCTCTTCTCTTTTTGTCTTTCAGTGGTTAGTTTGATCTTGATTGTGAATGGAACTTCTTTCTGTAGTTCTGTGCACTCTGCGCGTTCGGTTTGTTTCTCTTGCCTGTGATGATGTCCCCGTTCTACAAACACGGTGAAAACCTCGTGGTGCGTTTTCTTGTTAGCTTTATTGATCTCTTTTGTAGAAGCTCTAATGCTTCAGAGTCTTTCTGTAGGTTGTTGATGTGCCTTCTAAGTCTCCGTTGTTTGGTTACTTGTCCCCTGGAGATACTATCGTGTCCTTGGATGGGATACGGGTTCATAAACCTAGCGAGTGGCTTGAACTGTCAGCGATTTTGGATAAGCAGAACACTGAGACGTCGAATGCTTCCTTGAATAATCTTGGAGGGTCAAGGAGGTTTCATCACGGGAAGGGTTACTGTGTCCCTATCTCTGTGATTGAAGAAGGGTTCAAGGGGAAGGTGGTTGAGAACAGATATGTTTGTCCCGGTGATCTCACTCCATTTCGATCTGTGCCATGCTCGGATGTAGCTGCTCGAAACGAGGTTTCTGTTTGTTTGGATGCAAAGGATATCGTCAAGCTTAACAAATGTGGTGATGGATGGCTGACAAGATCTGATACTGATGATAGTAGTGGCTGTGTGTGTTCACAGGTGAGTGTTGCTTGAGAGTTGAGAGTATCCTCAAAAAAAAGTCATTGCCTTTTTTCGCTTTTTTTATGCATTTTGGTGATTTGATGTTTCAGGGAGAGATGTGTTTACAAGCAATGCAATCTCCAGGCGTGTCATGGACAGAGATCACTTATGAAAGAACCTCGTCTCAGGATTGTTCTAGACATAGTGAATTTAATGCCTCTGGTTGTGTCGGGACGTTTGTATTTGTCGGTGATCTGATCGCCATGTCACGTTCGGTCCAGTTAACCGCTTACCAGCCTCGTTGGCTATCTAACTTCTGCGTTAAATCCTTCCCTGATATCATAGAAAGGAGCTTGACCTGCACGTTTCACGTCTCTCTTGCACTAGTGCTTCTCAACAGCTTACCCGTAAGTTGGGATACTACAGTCTCATGGAAATGAAGATCTTGTTTGCTTGATCGTAATAGTATTTTTTTTGCTAGGTGTATTACCTTGATGGTGAATCCATTTTAGAGTCCAGTCTCCAGTATTTCACATGGTTAAGCCCAAGGAAGAAGAAGAAAGCTCTTCAAGTATGTCTTTTTGGAGGGAGTCTCCTCTCCCTCCTCGCCTTCTTCAGAATCTTCTTCATCGGTTTACCTCTGAGACGGTAGTAAATACCCGTGGATCTTGAACCTCAAATGCTTACTACATGTTTGCTCTTTGATTCGAGGCCAAGAGAGAGTAGCTCGAGTGCCTTGAACATATGAAGTTGATGCAACTACACTCAGATTCGCCGGTTACAGGAGAGCACGAATCATGGAAACTGTGGATCGTGTTAATATTGTTCACATGTGATCTCATTCAGTGCAGATATAGTTGTATAGAAGCTAAAACAGTTAGAAACGCGCCTCTTATTTTGATGGTTCACAACTCTAGTAGTTGAATCGGTTTACTAAAAACCTTGATGCATCGAATTTGGCATACCGGACCAAAACTGAGTTGAGTATAAATCAAAATGATTTGCCCCACTGCGAACATTTTCTTGAGTATATTGCGTTAAATGTGTTGAAACCTGGTAACATATTTCCCAGATTCATTTGAAAGTGTGAGAAAATTTAGAGATCAAATAGCAATATTTAAGCCCAGACAGAATCGTAGACAAAAGCTCAAACGTTAAGCTAAGTACACTACAAGTCTATGAGACACTCTTTTTCTCATACAATGTAACTATGTAAGAGCCCATAGAACCGAATTGAATCTAAATAAGATATACCTTGCTACGAATCGAGCCTTATCCTTAGTAATAGTATATTGGGTCAGTTTATTTAGGTCTTTATTGTAAAATAAAAAAGCCCAAACTTATAGCTTGACTGAAAAATTGAGAATGCTAGTCAAAGCAGGGAGGACACACTTAAAACTTTTTGAAATTTGAGACATTTAGGTAATTGTTTATATGGTTTTTGGATTTTAATTTTGGTTTTGGATTTTGTTTGTAGATTTTAGATTTTGGTCTGTTAAAAACTTGAATGGTGATTCTAGCTTTTGTTTTTGGCTTTTGTTTTTAGATTTTAGATTTTGGTCTGTTAAAAACTTGAATGGTGATTCTAGCTTTTGTTTTTGGCTTTTGATTGTCTTTTAATTTTTAATTGATGTATATTATGTTTTCTCTAAAGTTTAATTAGTAATTTATTTATTATTTTAATAATTTCACTTATAAGTTAATTTCTTCTTAATAAACTTATATTTACTAAAAATAAATATCATTTAAAAATAATATTTTTAAAAATATTAAAATTGTAAAATAATACATTAATTAAATGTTTATAAAAATTATAAATATAAATATAATATTTAAAATTAAAATTTAATATGATAAAACTAATTTTATGAATGAATATTAATATATCAAATATAATTATTAATAAAATTAAAGAATTTAATATATTTTAAAAATATTAAAATTGTAAAATAATACATTAATTAAATGTTTATAAAAATTATAAATATAAATATAAATATAATATTTAAAATTAAAATTTAATATGATAAAACTAATTTTATGAATGAATATTAATATATCAAATATAATTATTAATAAAATTAAAGAATTTAATATATTTTAAAAATATTAAAATTGTAAAATAATACATTAATTAAATGTTTATAAAAATTATAAATATAAATATAATATTTAAAATTAAAATTTAATATGATAAAACTAATTTTATGAATGAATATTAATATATCAAATATAATTATTAATAAAATTAAAGAATTTAATATATTTTAAAAATATTAAAATTGTAAAATAATACATTAATTAAATGTTTATAAAAATTATAAATATAAATATAATATTTAAAATTAAAATTTAATATGATAAAACTAATTTTATGAATGAATATTAATATATCAAATATAATTATTAATAAAATTAAAGAATTTAATATATTTTAAAAATATTAAAATTGTAAAATAATACATTAATTAAATGTTTATAAAAATTATAAATATAAATATAATATTTAAAATTAAAATTTAATATGATAAAACTAATTTTATGAATGAATATTAATATATCAAATATAATTATTAATAAAATTAAAATTTAATATGATAAAACTAATTTTATGAATGAATATTAATATATCAAATATAATTATTAATAAAATTAAAGAATTTAATATATTTTAAAAATATTAAAATTGTAAAATAATACATTAATTAAATGTTTATAAAAATTATAAATATAAATATAAATATAATATTTAAAATTAAAATTTAATATATTTTAAAAATATTAAAATTGTAAAATAATACATTAATTAAATGTTTATAAAAATTATAAATATAAATATAAATATAATATTTAAAAAATTAAAATTTAATATGATAAAACTAATTTTATGAATGAATATTAATATATCAAATATAATTATTAATAAAATTAAAGAATTTAATATATTTTAAAATCGGATCGGATAGGATATCGGACCTAAAATTAAGATATACGGATCCGGATTCGATTTTGATGGATCCTTGATTTTACTATCCAGATTCGGATCCGAACATCCCGGATATCCTATTTTCGGAGCGGAGCGGAGCGGATCTTGGATCGAATCCGGATCCCGGATAATAAATCCCAGGCCTAGGGAGGACACACTTTACACACTTTTTGAAATTTGAGACATTTAGGTGATTGTTTATATGGTTTTTGGATTTTAATTTTCGGTTTTTGGATTTTGTTTGTAGATTTTAGATTTTGGTTATTGGTTTTCGATTTTACTGTAAATTTTAACTTTTTAAAAAACTTGAATGGTGATTCTAGCTTTTGTTTTTTGGCTTTTTGATTGTCTTTTAATTTTTTTAATTGACTGTATATTATGTTTTCTCTAAAGTTTAATTAGTAATTTATTAATTTTAAATTTATTTATTATTTTAAGAATTTCACTTATAAGTTAATTTCTTCTTAACAAACTTGAATTTACTAAAAATAAACATCATTTAAAAAAAATAATACCAATAGATCTCTTAAAAAATATGTAAACGTTACATAAAATAATTTATAAATAATTAATTTTATTCTATTTACAAGTTTTTTAGATGTTCTTATATAATATTCATATTATATACGTTAAAATATTATTTTTACTTAACCTTATTGTCTATATTTTAAAGATAGACCATGTTAAGTTGGTGTATATATGACGAGAATCAATGGTGCGACGATATGTATAATAGTTGTTTGTTTCACTATTGCGCGATTCGATTGGATTGTTATTTTAAATTTTGGTTTTGTAACTAATAATAATATTAATAATTAAATCATTATTTTTAAAAAAAAAAGTAAAAAAAAAAGTATTATATTGGTTAGGTCTTATAGTTTATAGGCATGAAATAGTAAAATAATGAAAACTAATTTCCCTAACTAAAACCTAAATTTATCAACAGAAACATATACATATTATTTTAATAGTTAATTTTTAATTAATAAAATTTATTTTATCAATAAAATTAATTTTTATGAGTCATGTTGTAGTTCATTATGGTAAAGCAAAAAATTATAAAGATTAATTTATTATTAGGTAAATTATCGTTCACATATTGTATTAGCTTGAGTAAATTTAATCTTCGAAGAAAGGGTAGATGGTGTTTTACGGATGGATTTTGGAAAGAGAATGATTTATTTTCAGGAAATGGCTGGTATAGTACACTGGAAGATTTCGATTGGCTAATGGGAGCAAGAAATAATCGGCAATGCTTCTCCCCTTTGCATGTAGAATTTGAAGCTTATATATGGGTAATGGAATGTATTTTAAGACTTTGACAGATTTTTGTGACTTTTGCAACAGATTGTTTTCAGTTGGTGAAGATGGTTTTGGAACCAAAAGAATGGCCTGCCTATGCAACCTATATTGAAGAAATTCAACGTCTACAACAAAGCTTCAGTTATTTCGAGATAAAGCACATACCCCGGACCCAAAACACAATGGCGAACCGTCTAGCACGAGGTGCTCACAGCCAACCGTCATCATTTGTTCACATACATTCAGAATTCCCTCTTTAGTTTGCAGAACCTTCGTAAAATCTGTATACGCTGATGACAAAAAAAATCTTAGTTTTGATTAGCATTAATATGGCATTAATGCTTACATTTATAATACTTAACAAAATTGTATATACTGTTTATTTTAAATTAACTAAATTTCAAATTTATTTTATCTAGACATCCAATGAATAGTAATACACACTGTCATAATAAATAATGGTAAAAAATACCAGAAAATTACAAGGTTCATTATTATTAAATAATAATACTTGTAATAAAATGAAAAATAATCAATGTGAAGTAACTACTAATTATTTTCAAAAACTGGAAAAACTTAGATTTTAATTTTTGTTTAGAAAAGGGTAGTTATTTTAAAAATTAGTTTTTAGAAAAACAAAAACCAAAAACTAATTGAAAAACTGTAAACAATCAGCCTATAACATAATAATAACATAGAATGAGAAATAAGATATTTGGATTCAAAAGTTATATTTTGATAGTTTGTTCGTTCTCAAAAAATTGTTATAATCTGATGAGAGGATTAAAAAACTTGACCAGCTTTTATTTGAGGTTTGATTTTGGTTATCATTAGATATATTCTTTTAGCAGATTTTTGATTCGATATCTTAACTAACGTTCATTGGGGTCTAATGATGAGAAAAACCACGGGTGATGATATTATAATAATTCTTTCTAATGTTCGTTTTAGCCTTCTATTAATGAAGGTTAAATTGTAAACATAACTATGATCATAAGAATAATCCAAGTTAAGAAACACCAACCACAACCTTAAAGGTGGACCAAAGAGCGCTAGATGACATTCGCAGTCCACGGTCCATACTTTGCGATTATTATTCTTCTTATTAAGCCTAGGCTCCTTTCATTTCTTCTTTTTCTTCTTCACTAAAAGTTCTAAACTTTAGTTTTACAAATGTTAAAAGGGCACTACAATAAAGAAAAATTTGTATGAATCAACACACGATGTCAAGAGTTCAAATTTTCTGTTAGTTTAATTTCTGTGTGTTTTATTGAATAATGTAAAAGAGTAATGTAAAAGATCAAGGTTTAGTTTATTGTAACGTGGCACATAGAAATATTATATTATAAGGTTAAACATTAATTATTTGCAAACAAAATACACCTGTTTATGTATGTATATGTTTATAGTTTTCACAATCACAGTAGATAGACCAAATTACTTGATAAGAAAATGATAAAACAAAAGTCCAAAGTGATAGTAAATTACGAAAACGCGTCCATGTGGACCAATGAGGAACCGTGGGTAGGCAATTCATATTACGTTGGGCTTGCTTCTTAGCCCAAGCCAAGTGGTATTCAAAACTCAGCGTGTCACTCATCAATTCGCATGAGAAGATTCAGGATGAGATTCGGAAGAAACCGCCTCGCCGGCGGCGAGAACGACGACGGTTCCGTCCTCCCCACGCGAAACGGAGGGAACACGGAAAACGAAACCTCGTGCTGCTACTGCGATCTCAAAATCACGATGCTCAACGAACCCATCTTCCGCCTCGGCAGACGATTCTCCGGCGTGATGAAGATCTGGTTCTCGATCGGACTCGGATTCGGCGTGGCCTCTCTCCTCCTCGTTACTCTCTTCCTTCTTCCAGTTCCACCCCAAACCACTCTCCAACCGCCTCGCTTCCGCCGTTTTCGGTTTCTCTCCTTCCACGGTGAGCTAAAAAATATGATCTCGAAAACTCGATTAAAAGCTAAAAAGTTACTTTCTTTTTGCAGCGTGTGTCACTTTCTGGCTTCGTCTATGTATTGGTTTCCACTGTCGTTACTGTTTTAGTGCATGAAATGGGTCATGCTCTTGCAGCTGCAAGGTATAAAGTTCTTACCTTTACTCTCAGTTTTATAAATGAGGGCTTCTTATGAAATTGAGCGGCAGTGAAGGGATACAGATGGAGTACATTGCCGTTTTCGTGGCAGCTATTTTTCCGGGAGGTCTTGTAGCTTTCGATCATGATCTCTTGCAGTCACTTCCAAGCTTTAACGCTCTTCGTGTTTACTGTGCTGGTGTTTGGCATAACGCAGTGGTTCGATCCTCTCTTCTCTTTTTTGTCTTTCAGTGGTTAGTTTGATCTTGATTGTGAATGAAGTTTCTTTCTGTAGTTCTGTGCACTCTGCGCGTTCGGTTTGTTTCTCTTGCCTGTGATGATGTCTCCGTTCTACAAGCACGGTGAAAACCTCGTGGTGCGTTTTCTTATTAGGTTTATTAATCTCTCTTGTAGAAGCTCTAATGCTTCAGTTTCGTTGGTAGGTTGTGGATGTGCCTTCTAAGTCTCCGTTGTTTGGTTACTTGTCTCCTGGAGATACTATCGTGTCCTTGGATGGGATAAGGGTTCATAAACCTAGCGAGTGGATTGAGCTGTCAGAGATTTTGGATAAGCAGAACACTGAGACGTCGAATGCTTCCTTGAATAATCTCGGAGGGTCAAGGAGGTTTCATCACGGGAAGGGTTACTGTGTCCCTATCTCTATGATTGAAGAAGGGTTCAAGGCGAAGATGATTGAGAACAGATATGTTTGTCCCGGTGATCTCACTCCATTTCGAACTGTGCCATGCTCAGATGTAGCTGCTCGAAACGAGGTTTCTGTTTGTTTGGATGCAAAGGATATCGTCAAGCTTAACAAATGTGGTGATGGATGGTTGACAAGATCAGATACTGATGATAGTAGTGGCTGTGTGTGTTCACAGGTGAGTGTTGCTTGAGAGTATCCTCAAAAAAAAGTCATTGCCGTTTTTCGCTTTTTTATGCATTTTGGTGATTTGATGTTTCAGGGAGAGATGTGTTTACAAGCAATGCAATATCCAGGCGTGTCATGGACAGAGATCACTTATGAAAGAACCTCGTCTCGGGATTGTTCTAGACATGGTGAATTTAATGCCTCTGGTTGTGTCGGGACGTTTGTATTTGTCGGTGATCTGATCGCCATGTCACGTTCGGTCCAGTTAACCGCGTACCAGCCTCGTTGGCTATCTAACTTCTGCGTTAAATCCTTCCCTGATATTATAGAAAGGAGCTTGACCTGCACGTTTCACGTCTCACTAGTGCTTCTCAACAGCTTACCCGTTAGTTGGGACTACAGTCTCATGGAAATGAAGATCTTGGTTGCTTGATTTAAATAGTATTTTTTTGCTAGGTGTATTACCTTGATGGTGAATCCATTTTAGAGTCCAGTCTCCAATATTTCACATGTTTAAGCCCAAGGAAGAAGAAGAAAGCTCTTCAAGTATGTCTTTTTGGAGGTTGTCTCCTCTCCCTCCTCGCCTTTTTCAGAATCTTCTTCATCGGTTTACCTCTGAGACGGTAGTAAATACCCGTGGATCTTGAACCTCAAATGCTTACTACATGTTTGCTTTTTGATTCGAGGCCAAGAGAGAGTAGCTTGAGTGCCTTGAACATATGAAGTTGATGCAACTACACTCAGATTCGCCGGTACAGGAGAGCACGAATCATGGAAACTGTGGATCGTGTTAGTATTGTTCACATGTGATCTCATTCAGTGCAGATATAATTGTATAGAAGCTAAAACAGTTAGAAAACGTGCCTCTTATTTGATTATTTGATGGTTCACAAGAATCACAACTCTTGAATCGGTTTACTAAAAACCTTGATGCATCGAATTTGGCATAATGGACGAAAACTGAGTTGAGTATAAATCAAAATGATTTGCTCCAGTGCGAACACTTTCTTGAGTATATTGCGTTAAATGTGTTGAAACTTGGTAACATATTCCCCAGATTCATTTAAAAGTGTGAGAAAATTTAGAGATCAAATAGCAATATTTAAGCCCAGACAGAATCGTAGACAAAAGCTCAAACGTTAAGCTAAAGTACACTACAAGTCTATGAGACTCTTTTTTCTCATACAATGTAACTATGTAGAGCCCATAGAACCGAATTGAATCTAAATAAGGATATACCTTGCTACGATCAGCCTTATCCTTAGTAATAGTATATTGGGTCAGTTTCTTTAGGTCTTTATTGTAAAATAAAAAGCCCAAACTTATAGCTTGACTGAAAAATTGAGAATGCTAGTCAAAGCAGGGAGGACACACTTAAAACTTTTTGAAATTTGAGACATTTAGGTAATTGTTTATATGGTTTTGGATTTTAGTTTTAGATTTTTGGCTTTTGTTTTTAGATTTTAGATTTTGGTCTGTTAAAAACTTGAATGGTGATTCTAGCTTTTTAAAAACTTGAATGGTGATTCTAGCTTTTGGTTTTGGTTTTGGCTTTTGATTTTCTTTTAATTTTTGAATTGTCTGTATATTATGTTTTCTCTAAAGTTTAATTAGTAATTTATTTATTATTTTAATAGTTAATTTTTAATTAATAAAATTTATTTTATCAATAAAATTAATTTTAGAAAAACAAAACCAAAACTAATTGAAAAACTGTAAACAATCAGCCTATAACATAATAATAACATATGATTAGAAAATAAGATATTTGATTCAAGTTATATTCTGATAGTTTGTTCGTTCTCAAAAAATTATTAATATTATTATTATATTACATTAATGTTATTATTTATATTAAATTTACTTATTTTATGTGTTTATATGATTGTAGATATTAGCTTAATTATTGCAAAATCATTTTAAATTTGTCATCTTTATATATTTAAAATGATTTTAATTTTTGTTTAGAAAAGGGTAGTTATTTTAAATTTTTTTTGTAACTAATAAAAATATTAATAAAAAATTATTTTTAAAAAGTAAAAATAAAAGTATTATATTGGTTAGGTCTTATAGTTTATAGGCATGAAATAGTAAAATGATGAAAACTAATTTCCCTAACAAAAACCTAAATTTATCAACAGAAACATATACATATTATTTTAATAGTTAACTTTTAATTAATAAATTTATTTTATCAATAAAATAAAAAAATTATGAATTATTTTGTAGTTCACTATAGTAAAGCAAAAAAATTATAAAGATTAATTTATTATTAGGTAAATTATCATTCACATATTGTATTAGCTTTAGTAAATTTAATCTTCGAAAAGAGGGTAGATGGTGTTTTACGGATGGATCTTGGAAAGAGAAGGATTTATTTTCAGGAAATGGCTGGTATTGTACACTAGAAGGTTTCGATGGACTAATGGGAGCAAGAAATAATCGGCAATGCTTCTCCCCTTTGCATGCAGAATTTGAAGCTTTTATATGGGCAATGGAATGTATGTTAAGACTTCGACAGCTTTGTGTGATTTTTGCAACATATTGTTCTCAATTGGTGAAGATGATTCGGAATCAGAAGAATGATCTGCCTATGCAACCTATATTGAAGAAATTCAACGTCTATAACGAAGCTTCAGTTATTTCGAGATAAAGAACATACCCTGGACTCAAAACACAATGGTGGACCGTCTAACATGAGGTGCTCACAGCCAACCGTCATCATTTGTTCACATGGATTCACAGTTCCTTCTTTGGTTTGCAGAGTCTTCGTAGAATCTATATACGCTGATAGACAAAAAAATCTTAGTTTTTTATTAGCATTGATATGGCATTGATGCTTACGTTTATAATACTATTTAACAAAATTGCAAATATTATTTATTTTAAATTAACTAAATTTCAAATTTATTTTATCTGGACATCTAATGAACAGTAAGACACGGTGTCATAATAAATAATGGTAAAAATACTAGAAAACTACAAGGTTCGTTATTATTAAATAATAATATTTGTAATAAAATGAAAAACAATCAATGTGAAGTAACTACTGATTATTTTGAAAAAATAGAAAAACTTAGATTTTAATTTTTGTTGAGAAAAAGGTAGTTATTTTAAAAACTAGTTTCCTTAATTTATAGAGAATCAATTTCTCAAAAATCTTGATTGACTAAAAATTAATTTTTAGAAAAACAAAAACTAGTTGAAAAACTGCAAACAATCAGCCTATAACATAATAATAACATATGATTAGAAAATAAGATATTTGGATTCAAGTTATATTCTGATAGTTTGTTCGTTCTCAAAAAAAAAAAAATTGTTATAATCTGATGAGAGGATTAAAAAAAAACTTGACCAGCTTTTATTTGAGGTTTGATTTTGGTTATCATCAGATATATTCTTTTAGCAGATTTTTTTATTTGATATCTTAACTAACGTTCATTGGGGGTCTAATGATGAGAAAAACCCACGGGTGATGATATTATAATAATTGTTTCTAATGTTCAGTGTTCTAAAATACTTCTAGAAACCGCAAGCGTCTAGGCTATCTGATAGCCGACGATAGGTTTTCCACGTTATTGATTTTTATCGAGTTTATATAATTTGGTATAATGGCTTTAAGGACATTATGCGGTCTAGGGGCCTAAGGCGGATTTTGAACATTAATATTCAAAAATTATTAATATTATTATTATATTACATTAATGTTATTATTTATATTAAATTTACTTATTTTATGTGGACATCTAATGAACAGTAAGACACGGTGTCATAATAAATAATGGTAAAAATACTAGAAAACTACAAGGTTCATTATTATTAAATAATAATATTTGTAATAAAATGAAAAACAATCAATGTGAAGTAACTACTGATTATTTTGAAAAATAGAAAAACTTAGATTTTAATTTTGTTGAGAAAAAGGTAGTTATTTTAAAAACTAGTTTCCTTAATTTATAGAGAATCAATTTCTCAAAAATCTTGATTGACTAAAAATTAATTTTAGAAAAACAAAACTAGTTGAAAAACTGCAAACAATCAGCCTATAACATAATAATAACATATGATTAGAAAATAAGATATTTGGATTCAAGTTATATTCTGATAGTTTGTTCGTTCTCAAAAAATTGTTATAATCTGATGAGAGGATTAAAAAACTTGACCAGCTTTTATTTGAGGTTTGATTTTGGTTATCATCAGATATATTCTTTTAGCAGATTTTTGATTCGATATCTTAACTAACGTTCATTGGGGTCTAATGATGAGAAAACCCACGGGTGATGATATTATAATAATTGTTTCTAATGTTCGTTTTAGCCTTCTATTAATGAAGGTTAACTTGTAAACATAACTATGATCATAAGAATAATCCAAGTTAAGAAACACCAACCACAACCTTAAAGGTGGACCAAAGAGCGCTAGATGACATTCGCAGTGCACGGTCCATACTTTGCGATTATTATTCTTCTTATTAAGCCTAGGCTCCTTTCATTTCTTCTTTTCTTTTTTGTAACTGGCTTTATTGCTTCTTTTTCTTCTTCACTAAAAATTCTAAATTTTAGTTTTACAAATGTTAAAAGGGCACTACAATAAAGAAAAATTTGTATGAATCAACACACGATGTCAAGAGTTCAAATTTTCTGTTAATTTAATTTCTGTGTGTTTTTATTGAATAATGTAAAAAGAGTAATGTAAAGAGATCAAGGTTTAATTTATTGTAACGTGGCACATAGAAATATTATATTATAAGGTTAAACATTAATTATTTACAAACAAAATACACCTGTTTATGTATGTATATGTTTATAGTTTTCACAATCACAGTAGATAGACCAAATTACTTGATAAGAAAATGATAAAACAAAAGTCCAAAAGTGATAGTAAATTACGAAAACGCGTCCATGTGGACCAATGAGGAACCGTGGGTAGGCAATTCATATTACGTTGGGCTTGCTTCTTAGCCCAAGCCAAGTGGTATTCAAAACTCAGCGTGTCACTCATCAATTCGCATGTAGATTATGTGATCAAAACCTCCTCTGCAAAATATAAGAAAATCATGTATAAATATTTAAATGGATACAATAAAACTGTTTGCAATGAAATCAACGTCGATTACTATCATTCTCTTACGTCGACTTTCCAACTTAGAATATTGTAACAATATATATCAAATAAACTTAGGAGTTTAATAGAAGACATGTGGGGATGTGGCTCGGTCGTTAGGAGACTTTTCCTACAGCATGCCATGATCTTTGTCAAAAAAAGGTTCGACCCATGATCAAGACATATATTACTCCTCTGAGAGGTTTCTCACCTTTCTTTCTTTATATTTTATATTTAAAATGATTTTAATTTTTGTTTAGAAAAGGGTAGTTATTTTAAAAATTAGTTTTAGAAAAACAAAACCAAAACTAATTGAAAAACTGTAAACAATCAGCCTATAACATAATAATAACATATGATTAGAAAATAAGATATTTGGATTCAAGTTATATTCTGATAGTTTGTTCGTTCTCAAAAAATTGTTATAATCTGAAGAGAGGATTAAAAAAATCTTGACAAGCTTTTATTTGAGGTTTGATTTTGGTTATCATCAGATATATTCTTTTAGCAGATTTTTATTTGATATCTTAACTAACGTTCATTGGGGGTTTAATGATGAGAAAAACCCACGGGTGATGATATTATAATAATTGTTTCTAATGTTCGTTTTAGCCTTCTATTAATGAAGGTTAACTTGTAAACATAACTATGATCATAAGAATAATCCAAGTTAAGAAACACCAACCACAACCTTAAAGGTGGACCAAAGAGCGCTAGATGACATTCGCAGTCCACGGTCCATACTTTGCGATTATTATTCTTCTTATTAAGCCTAGGCTCCTTTCATTTCTTCTTTTTCTTCTTCACTAAAAAATTCTAAATTTTAGTTTTACAAATGTTAAAAAGGGCCACAATAAACAAAAAACTGTATGTAGAACAAAGTCTATAGTTCACGTCTTACGGTATGAATCCAACACACGATGTCAAGAGTTCAAATTTTTTGTTAATTTAATTTCTGTGTGTTTTTATTGAATAATGTAAAAAGAGTAATGTAAAGAGATCAAGGTTTAATTTATTGTAACGTGGCACATAGAAATATTATATTATAAGGTTAAACATTAATTATTTACAAACAAAATACACCTGTCTATGTATGTATATGTTTATAGTTTTCACAATCACAGTAGATAGACCAAATTACTGTCCTTGACAAGAAAATGATAAAACAAAAGTCCAAAAGTGATAGTAAATTACGAAAACGCGTCCATGTGGACCAATGAGGAACCCTGGGTAGGCCATTCATATTACGTTGGGCTTACTTCTTAGCCCAAGCCAAGTGGTATTCAAAACTCAGCGTGTCACTCATCAATTCGCATGTAGATTATGTGATCAAAACCTCCTCTGCAAAATATAAGAAAATCATGTATAAATATTTAAATTGATACAATAAAACTGTTTGCAATGAAATCAACGTCGATTACTATCATTCTCTTACGTCGACTTTCCAAATTATAATATTGTAACAATATATATCAAATAAACATAGGAGTTTAATAGAAGACATGTGGGGATGTGGCTCGGTCGTTAGGAGACTTTTCCTACAGCATGCCATGATTCGACCCAAGATCTTTCTCAAAAAAAAAGGTTCGACCCATGATCAAGACATATATTACTCCTCTGAGAGGTTTTCTCACCTTTCTTTCTTTATATTTTTATTGTTTTAATATAATAGTTATTTTACAAAATGATTAAAAAGAGAGTATCAACTTAAGAACTGAAATTTGAAATATGAGAAATGATGTATGTTAGTACGATCGTGTTTTAGCTGTGATAAAGTTTTCTTTTTAATATATTTTAAGCACAAGGAAATATTACACCGAATATACATTTAGTCTAAGAACAGAAGATTCACATAGCATGTAAATTTATATTTTTATATTTAAAATTCACATATATATAAAATGTAATAAATTGGGAGTCGGTTCCCTTTTTGTTTTAATATATTCGTTGGAACAAAATCTTGGACTGTTTTCAACAAAGTTGCTATATATATTAATTTGTTATTGTCAGTGATTTGCCAAAATAATATTCTCTCTTTTATATTTACAAAATATTTAAATAATTTTTTTTGTAAAGTAATATTAAAATATAATTAAATTTAATATTTAAGTCTAAGAGAAATTAGTAAAAATACAATTGATCGCCAGATTTTTGATAAAACAACCAAAATCATTTAAAATATCATATATATTGAAACTTAGTGAGTATTCAAACACACACGAATCATCATAAGTACGTAGCCTACGTCAGAAGGTTTACAACCGTGTCGGTGTAATTGGCTTAAAGGTAAGCGACAAAGAGCCAATAGATTCGGGAACAGTACTCATTTCGATTCTTGACTATAACTCTGACAAGACTTCCTTGTGACTCATTAAAAAAGCTTTACTTTTAATTTTATTATTATTATTTTTAATCATTTTCAACCTAAAGTCGGGCATCTTTTGAAACAGTCCTTCTTTTTCTTTTTCTTTTTCTTTTTTGTAACTGGCTTTATTGCTTCTTTTTCTTCTTCACTAAAAGTTCTAAACTTTAGTTTTACAAATGTTAAAAAGGGCACTACAATAAAGAAAAATTTGTATGAATCCAACACACGATGTCAAGAGTTCAAATTTTCTGTTAGTTTAATTTCTGTGTGTTTTTATTGAATAATGTAAAAAGAGTAATGTAAAAAGATCAAGGTTTAGTTTATTGTAACGTGGCACATAGAAATATTATATTATAAGGTTAAACATTAATTATTTGCAAACAAAATACACCTGTTTATGTATGTATATGTTTATAGTTTTCACAATCACAGTAGATAGACCAAATTACTTGATAAGAAAATGATAAAACAAAAGTCCAAAAGTGATAGTAAATTACGAAAACGCGTCCATGTGGACCAATGAGGAACCGTGGGTAGGCAATTCATATTACGTTGGGCTTGCTTCTTAGCCCAAGCCAAGTGGTATTCAAAACTCAGCGTGTCACTCATCAATTCGCATGTAGATTATGTGATCAAAACCTCCTTTGCACAATATAAGAAAAATATGTATAAATATTTAAATGGATACAATAAAACTATTTGCAATGAAATCAACGTCGATTACTATCATTCTCTTACGTCGACTTTCCAACTTAGAATATTGTAACAATATATATCAAATAAACTTAGGAGTTTAATAGAAGACATGTGGGGATGTGGCTCGGTCGTTAGGAGACTTTTTCCTACAGCATGCCATGATCTTTGTCAAAAAAAAAAGGTTCGACCCATGATCAAGGCATATATTACACCTCTGAGAGGTTTTCTCACCTTTCTTTCTTTATATTTTTATTGTTTTAATATAATAGTTATTTTACAAAATGATTAAAAAGAGAGTATCAACTTAAGAACTGAAATTTGAAATATGAGAAATGATGTATGTTAGTACGATCGTGTTTTAGCTGTGATAAAGTTTTTTTTAAAATATATTTTAAGTACAAGGAAATATTACACCGAATATATATTTAGTCTAAGAAAAGAAAATTCACATAGCATGTAAATTTATATATTTTATATTTAAAATTCACATATTATATAAAATGCAATAAACTGGGAGTCGGTTCCCTTTTTGTTTTAATAGCATAAATATTTTGTTGGAACAAAATCTTGGACTGTTTTCAACAAAGTTGCTATATATATATATATATATATATATATATTAATTTGTTATTGTTAACATTATAAGATCAGTGATTTGCCAAAATAATATTCTCTCTTTTATATTTACAGAATATTAAAATAATTTCTTTATTCGTAAAGCAATATTAAAATATAATTTAAATTTAATATATAATATATAATTCTACGAGAAATTAGAAAAGATACAATTGATTGCCAGATTTTGATAAAACAACCAAAATCATTTAAAATATTATATATATTGAAACTTAGTTCAAAAAAATATATATATCATATGTATTGAAACTTAGCGAGTATTCAAACATACACGAATCATCATAAGTACGTAGCCTACGTCAGAAGGTTTACAACCGTGTCGGTGTAATTGGCTTAAAGGTAAGCGACAAAGAGCCAATAGATTCGGGAACAGTACTCATTTCGATTCTTGACTATTACTCTGACAAGACTTCCTTGTGACTCATTAAAAAAGCTTTACTTTTACTTTTATTATTATTATTTTTAATCATTTTCAACCTAAAGTCGGGCATCTTTTTGAAACAGTCTTTCTTTTTCTTTGGATAATCAAAGTTAATGTTTTTCAATTTTCATTGCTACCAAAATTGAATCGCATATGTTGACAAAAAAGTCTCATATATCCTGCCGTCGACGCCAAGCCCCTCCAAAACATGATTCAAACTAAGAAACATAGGTGGATAGATAGCACGTCGATTTCAAAGGATTTAGAGAATATTACTAGATGTCTAGATAACTCCACACATTTTCTAATTAAATAATAGTTTTATTATCTAATTTTTTTGTCAACATTCATGTTGTAAGAACAAGTGGTCGACGGTGTTGAATCTTTCCAGAAAATGTTTTATCTGGCTAAATCTGATCTACATAAGAAAAGAAAATACCTTAACTTCTCGTTTTCTTGGCGAGAAAATGTGCGCGCATGTTTTTGGATTTGAAAATATAGAAAATGCTGAAACCTGAAAAACAGTCTCGTAAAAAGGCAAAATGAAACTACCTTGGAAATATATACCAACAAATCGATTGGATTAACTATCAGAACAACCAAGTCCGAACAATCCATCTAACATGTATCGTAAGACAGAGTAACATCTAAAAAATTATCTATTTATAAAAATAGAAGATTTGCAAAATTTGTATAGATATATGTCAAACTTAACCAGTTCAGATCATGCTCATATAGATTCAGTGATCACATACTTCATGTTGCCAAAAATAAAATTATGATTGCAATGGATAATCTTTTAAAACCATAAGATATACATCAAAATATATTAAAAGTTCGAAACTAATTTTTGTGTCAACTATGTAATCAATAAGATCAAATTCTAGTTATCAGGTAATATACAAAATATCTCTCTCTAAAAAATATTCTCTTCAATCTCTCTCTAAATACTCGCTGTCTGTTTGCCTCTCCACTGTAGCCTTTACCGTCTGTGTTGTGAGAGGGTTCCACCTTTCTCTTCTGTTTTTTCTTTCTTTTTTCGGTGGTGCTTCAAGCGGTTATGTTGCATATTGTAACTATAAAATTATTTAGATTATCGAATCGAGCTCGCAATACGATGAATGTTTCTATAAGCTATGGAGAGAAAAGTTTGTCCTCTGCTCTTCGGCTGAAACCTCCTTCTATAGTTGAAGAACTCTCCAGATGAGATGGAAGACACGACAGATCGTCGTCCTTGTTGGTGAAGTGTATTCAGCACTGTCAGATGAAGTAACATATTCCCTACAACTTGGATGCAGTTAGCCTCGTTAGATGAAGTAACATATTCTCTACAACTTGGATGCAGTTAGCCTCGTTAGATGAAGTAACATATTCTCTACGACTTGGATACAGTTCGTCTCGTCCTAAGACATTCATTGATCATATTTGTTGACCGTTCAAGTATGCTTCCCTTTCGGTATGGTTTCGAGCTTGTCACGTCTATCTTTTGTTATCATGTTTTATTTTCTAGCGAAGTGAGTTTTACTCTTTGTCGGACCTATGAATTTAATGAGCATTATCTAGAAATGTGTCGGACATTGATAAAAGTGTGAAGTCTCCCCAACATTTTGTTTCAAAAATCTCACATTGCTGACCAAAACATGCATCTAATTAACACCGAAACATCCGTCTCGTAGTTACATGTAAAACACGTAAGTCAAGTAGTGTAACATGAGGAAAAAAAAGTTGTGTAACATGACTTACGTGGTGTAACATGAGGAAGATATATTTTAGAGTAAGAAGAGGAGTGCATGTGATGAGAGAAAGAAGAGAGAAGAAAGGGGTGAGAGAAAGCACATGTGAAAAGGTATCTCAACTGTCATTACCTAACATTTTCACGTCTCAAGATTGGTGAATGGTCTCTCTATTTTAAATCACCCATGTGATCTTTTATCATTTATTCAATTTTTAAAAATTGTAAGAACCTTTTGTCCTTTATATCATAGTAGTATGTTAAAACTTTCAAAACAAATTAAAGCGTTTAATCGGAGCAAATGCCATCTGACAAAGTCGCATATTTTGAGATATTATGTTCGTATAATTTTTTCGTATAATTTTTTATAGTATACATTGTACTAAACTGAAGTGCAACAAATTTGAGTCATATACAATGTGAAACTGGAGCTGTAATTAAAACGATTGGTTTATCCAAAAAAAATTCAAGCATTTTCTCGATAACATTTTCACAACTAACTGACTTTAATGCTAACTGTTTTAATACATATTTTCTTACAACTTTCTCAGTTTATATCCAAATTAAATGTGTTAGTTTTTATATGTTCATGTGTGCTTTTACAACATTTTACTAGAATAGAAGTAGATATCGTCATCCCCATATAATTTTTGATAGCGATATATTAATAATGGATTAACCAATAACTTAAGTAATTTTTATATTTTTACTGTTGTCAGAAAATATATCTCCCGTGACCATAGGGAGAAAAAAGGGGTAAGAGATCCAACAAACAACAGTGTATCGAAATAAGCAACACATGTGATCTGCCATCGCCATTGACCTTCTTCCACAACACATGTGATTGTTTGTAAGTTAGTATTAGTTTTTTCTTCAACTGAATACTTTTTTTTCTTCAACTGAATACTACTTTGGATATTACAACAAAACCCTATATTGTAAAGAGTTACCTCATCTTCGAAACAATGTATATAAAATCTTCTGTACTCATCATCTGTCTTAGTTCCCATATGATATATAGCTTTCGGATCGATCATCTTAGGTCAGTTTAGTGTTTTAGATAGTCTGTGTGAAAGAACAGTTTATGGAGGCTCTTAGGTGAACTTGCTTGTGGGCATGTCCGCAGAACAAGTTAGAAGCGATATATAATTTCTATGATTTTGTAGTTACAATGTTTTTATTTTTTATTAACATAGAATGTCTCGTATCTGTGTGGCCACACATGTGTAACTAACAATTTCGCACTATAAAAAAATTGATCTCTAATCTGGACCAACAAATCAATTTTTCTAAAGGAAACCAATAAACCCACAATATATTTTTTCCGTTATAATGTTGCAAAAAGGTAGAGTATTCTTACTTATGTCTACTTTCCACTTTTTCGATCTGGCTGATATTTGTTCGAACCAACGATTTTTTTTTTGAACACAGTTTGAACCAACGACTAGTTAGCGTAATGAATAAATTTTTGGATTATTAATTAAAAAATTTGGATTATTAATTAAAAGTTTTAAGGTTATGTGTTCAATATTCGTTAGTAAAGATCTATTCTCTTAAAAAAAATAGATTAATATAGTTTATATATGCGAGCTTTTTTAACTCAGAATCTTTATACATTAAAAACAGAAATATTTGTTTGGTTTGCTGGATACTATTGTTTAACTGGATTATAGAACTTGGGAGAAAAAAAAATTAAAAAAATTAGCTTACAATTTTGTTATGTATTTCTTTTCGAAACTAAAAAAAATAGCCTCGCAATTGCATTTATCCACAACTGCATTTACACGTGTATGTAACTAGCCTCGCAATGTAGCTCTCAAGACCCATGTGGATATGAGTCATATGACACAAAAAAACAGCATATTAAATTCCAGATTAATTTTGAGGTAAGAAGAAAGCATGATTATTTTGCCATTTGACATGTCTATGATGCAAATTTGTCGATAAAACAAATCGATTTGCTGACCCCCAAAAAATTGATTTATGACCTAAACAATCCCTTCCCCACATACATACAAAACTAATTGAAGTGCGTTACTTGACAACTACACTAATCTTGATTACATATTATTTGCAATCTCTCCTTTTTTTTATTAGCTTCCAGTGTTTTATTAATTCAAGTTTCTATAATATACTCCCTTTGCTAAAAAATAAATATTAGCGTTTTGGTTTTTGTTGTTATTCTTCTAAAAAGAAAATCATTTAATATCTAGCTAAAATAAATGAATAATCCTAAATACAAATGGTTTATTCAATTAAATCTTAATTAGATTTTTCTAAACCAAAAAAATATCCTATATAACAAGATTGTCCATTTTACATAATCCAAGCATTTATTTCACATAAATGTTTGCTTAGATTACCAGAGTTTGTAGCAGGTGGTGATATGTTCTTTGCTGAGGTGGTTTGTAACATATTATTTTCAATTAGTGAATATGATAACTACACCGACCGACTGTCTTTTACTTTTAACTTAGAAATTGAATGATGTAAAGAATGTTCTGTAATTTTATTTTTTTGAGAAATTTTTGTAAGTTTTTCATTCAACATATTCCAAAAAGCAAAGAATATTATAGTGGACAAGTTTACAAGAGGTACTCAAATTTCTTTCCAGCTATGATGGTTTATTGGTTTGGTTCTTTATGTAGTTATTCCTGAAGTATGTGTGTTGTGTTCTCCAGTTATAGAAACTCATCATCACCTCTTCTTTGAGTGTGAGTATTCCTCCAGCATTTAGCGGTACTAATTCACTACAGATTTTATACCCGCTCTGCCTCTGGACATACTTTCTGCTTCAGCCTTGACCAGTCATGTCTCCTTTCCTCAGAGATTTATCCATGTTATCAAAGCTTATCTTTCAGTTAGCAGTGTACCTCATTTGGAAAGAGCACAATACCCATATCTTCACTGCCTTATCAACCTCTTCTTTAAGTCTGCGTCGAGCCTTGGATCAATTATTGAGAGACTGCATGATCTCCTTCCCAACCCAGGATTCTTCTCCTTCCTTGATGCAATTCTATTTTCTGTGCATTAGGCTTCTTTGTGGTGTGTCCACGCTTGTGTGAGTTGGTTCTTTTTGTTTCTAAATTTCTGTTGTAATAAGTTGTTATCAACATTTTTTTGTCGCTAGTTGTTATCAATATTTATAAAATTAATTTTAAACATTTATTAAAAGAAAAAAAAAGAGTAAAAGCTAATAAGTAGAAAAAATAAATTTAGTAATAAAGACTGAGAAGAGAGTAGAGAGTGACATGAATAGAAGGACAAAAAATAGACCGACCAGAAAAGGGACCAGAAAGAGGAGAAGGAAGGTAAGTTAGTTGGTGTCGTGGACGTTTTCTTTCGATGCATGACGAAGGTTCCTCATTCCTAATCTTTGACCCTGACTTCTCTATTTTATTCCGTTTTTTTTTTGTAAAATAATATCCCATAATATTTCACCTATTCGTTTTTTAAAAAAAAATATGTAGAACTCGAAGACTAGAGATATATTAGATGTTAGTGAAAAGTAAAGGCGAATATGGATATCAACTTCGTATAATTTTTTCGTATAATTTTTTATAGTATACATTGTACTAAACTGAAATGCAACAAATTTGAGTCATATACAATGTGAAACTGGAGCTGTAATTAAAACGATTGGTTTATCCAAAAAAATTTCAAGCATTTTCTCGATAACATTTTCACAACTAACTGTCTTTAATGCTAACTGTTTTAATACATATTTTCTTACAACTTTCTCAGTTTATATCCAAATTAAATGTGTTAGTTTTTATATGTTCATGTGTGCTTTTACAACATTTTACAAGAATAGAAGTAGATATCGTCATCCCCATATAATTTTTGATAGCGATATATTAATAATGGATTAACCAATAACTTAAAAATTTTTATATTTTTACTGTTGTCAGAAAATATATCTCCCGTGACCATAGGGAGAAACAAGGGGTAAGAGATCCAACAAACAACAGTGTATCGAAATAAGCAACACATGTGATCTGCCATCGCCATTGACCTTCTTCCACAACACATGTGATTGTTTGTAAGTTAGTATTAGTTTTTTCTTCAACTGAATACTTTTTTTTCTTCAACTGAATACTACTTTGGATATTACAACAAAACCCTATATTGTAAAGAGTTACCTCATCTTCGAAACAATGTGTATAAAATCTTCTGTACTCATCATCTGTCTTAGTTCCCATATGATATATAGCTTTCGGATCGATCATCTTAGGTCAGTTTAGTGTTTTAGATAGTCTGTGTGAAAGAACAGTTTATGGAGGCTCTTAGGTGAACTTGCTTGTGGGCGTGTCCGCAGAACAAGTTAGAAGCGATATATAATTTCTATGATTTTGTAGTTACAATGTTTTTATTTTTTATTAACATAGAGTGTCTCATATTTAGGGGTGGACACGGATTGGATAGTGCCATATTTTTTGGTATTTGTGATTTCTTGTCTATGGATATCGATTTTTAAATTCTTTCTTGAAGAAACGGATATTCGGTTTTCCGGATATCCGGTAATTTTTTAGATATTTGCAAATATTACGGATATTTATAGATATCTCATACATCATGTTTAATACAAATAAATCTTAAAAAAAAACTATACATGTTTGTTTTTAAAAATGAATATTTTTACATAATATTAAACAAAAAGTGAAAAATTAATGAAACTATATGTTCCATACTTTTTTATAATGATTTTATAAATATTTTATATTCTTTCCTTAATTTAATACTTTATATGTATTTTATAAATATCAAAATTATATGTTAAAATAACAAATTATATATATTTAATTATAGATATACATTTATTTTTATAAAAACGGAGCGGATCAGATATCCGCCTTTAAAATTTTTAGTATTTGTGATTTGCTTCGTTTTTAACGGATATTGAATTTTAATATTTGCTTTGTTTGAGACTACTGATATCCAGATTTTTCTGATCGAATCGAAACAAATAACAAATCGAATCAAATTTAACGGATAAAATGCCCACCCCTACTCATATCTGTTTGACCACACATGTGGAACTAACAATTTCGCACTATAAGAGAATTGATCTCTAATCTGCACCAACAAATCAATTCTTTTTCAAAAGGAAACCAATAAACCACCACAATATATTTTTTCCGTTATAATGTTGCAAAAAGATAGAGTATTTTTACTTATGTCTACTTTCCACTTTTTCGATCCGGCTGATATTTGTTCGAACCAATGATTTTTTTTGAACACAGTTTGAACCAACGACTAGTTAGTGTAATGAATAAATTTTTGGATTATTAATTAAAAAAAAATTGGATTATTAATTAAAAAATTTAAGGTTATGTGTTCAATATTCGTTAGTAAAGATCTATTCTCTTAAAAAAATAGATTAATATAGTTTATATATTCGAGCTTTTTTTACTCAGAATCTTTATACATTAAAAACAGAAATATTTGTTTGGTTTGCTGGATACTATTGTTTAACTGGATTATAGAACTTGGGAGAAAAAAAAATTTAAAAAAATTAGCTTACAATTTTGTTATGTATTTCTTTTCGAAACTAAAAAAAAATAGCCTCGCAATTGCATTTATCCACAACTGCATTTACACGTGTATGTAACTAGCCTCGCAATGTAGCTCTCAAGACCCATGTGGATATGAGTCATATGACACAAAGAAAACAGCATATTAAATTCCAGATTAATTTTGAGGTAAGAAGAAAGCATGATTATTTTGCCATTTGACATGTCTATGATGCAAATTTGTCGATAAAACAAATCGATTTGCTGACCCCCCAAAAAATTGATTTATGACCTAAACAATCCCTTCCCCACATACATACAAAACTAATTGAAGTGCGTTACTTGACAACTACACTAATCTTGATTACATATTATTTGCAATCTCTCCTTTTTTTTATTAGCTTCCAGTGTTTTATTAATTCAAGTTTCTATAATATACTCCCTTTGCTAAAAAATAAATATTAGCGTTTTGGTTTTTTGGTTATTCTTCTAAAAAGAAAATCATTTAATATCTAGCTAAAATAAATGAATAATCCCTAAATACAAATGGTTTATTCAATTAAATCTTAATTAGATTTTTTCTAAACCAAAAAAAAATATCCTATATAACAAGATTGTCCATTTTACATAATCCAAGCATTTATTTCACATAAATGTTTGCTTAGATTACCAGAGTTTGTAGCAGGTGGTGATATGTTCTTTGCTGAGGTGGTTTGTAACATATTATTTTCAATTAGTGAATATGATAACTACACCGACCGACTGTCTTTTACTTTTAACTTGAAATTGAATGATGAAATTGAATGATGTAAAGAATGTTCTGTAATTTTATTTTTTTGAGAAATTTTTGTAAGTTTTTCATTCAACATATTCCAAAAAGCAAAGAATATTATAGTGGACAAGTTTACAAGAGGTACTCAAATTTCTTTCCAGCTATGATGGTTTATTGGTTTGGTTCTTTATGTAGTTATTCCTGAAGTATGTGTGTTGTGTTCTCCAGTTATAGAAACTCATCATCACCTCTTCTTTGAGTGTGAGTATTCCTCCAGCATTTAGCGGTACTAATTCACTACAGATTTTATACCCGCTCTGCCTCTGGACATACTTTCTGCTTCAGCCTTGACCAGTCATGTCTCCTTTCCTCAGAGATTTATCCATGTTATCAAAGCTTATCTTTCAGTTAGCAGTGTACCTCATTTGGAAAGAGCACAATACCCATATCTTCACTGCCTTATCAACCTCTTCTTTAAGTCTGCGTCGAGCCTTGGATCAATTATTGAGAGACTGCATGATCTCCTTCCCAACCCAGGATTCTTTTCCTTCCTTGATGCAATTCTATTTTCTGTGCATTAGGCTTCTTTGTGGTGTGTCCACGCTTGTGTGAGTTGGTTCTTTTTGTTTCTAAATTTCTGTTGTAATAAGTTGTTATCAACATTTTTTTGTCGCTAGTTGTTATCAACATTTATAAAATTAATTTTAAACATTTATTAAAAGAAAAAAAAAGAGTAAAAGCTAATAAGTAGAAAAAATAAATTTAGTAATAAAGACTGAGAAGAGAGTAGAGAGTGACATGAATAGAAGGACAAAAATAGACCGACCAGAAAAGGGACCAGAAAGAGGAGAAGGAAGGTAAGTTAGTTGGTGTCGTGGACGTTTTCTTTCGATGCATGACGAAGGTTCCTCATTCCTAATCTTTGACCCTGACTTCTCTATTTTATTCCGTTTTTTTTGTAAAATAATATCCCATAATATTTCACCTATTCGTTTTTAAAAAATATGTAGAACTCGAAGACTAGAGATATATTAGATGTTAGTGAAAAGTAAAGGCGAATATGGATTATTAATTAAAAGTTTTAAGGTTATGTGTTCAATATTCGTTAGTAAAGATCTATTCTCTAAAAAAATAGATTAATATAGTTTATATATATATTTTTTAACTCAGAATCTTTATACATTAAAACAGAAATATTTGTTTGGTTTGCTGGATACTATTGTTTAACTGGATTATAGAACTTGGGAGAAAAAAATTAAAAAATTAGCTTTACCTGTTATGTATTTCTTTTCGAAACTAAAAAAATAGCCTCGCAATTGCATTTATCCACAACTGCATTTACACGTGTATGTAACTAGCCTCGCAATGTAGCTCTCAAGACCCATGTGGATATGAGTCATATGACACAAAAACAGCATATTAAATTCCAGATTAATTTTGAGGTAAGAAGAAAGCATGATTATTTTGCCATTTGACATGTCTATGATGCAAATTTGTCGATAAAACAAATCGATTTGCTGACCCCCAAAAATTGATTTATGACCTAAACAATCCCTTCCCCACATACATACAAAACTAATTGAAGTGCGTTACTTGACAACTACACTAATCTTGATTACATATTATTTGCAATCTCTCCTTTTTTTTATTAGCTTCCAGTGTTTTATTAATTCAGTTTCTGTAATATACCTTTGCTAAAAATAAATATTAGCGTTTTGGTTTTTGGTTATTCTTATAAAAGAAAATCATTTAATATCTAGCTAAAATAAATGAATAATCCCTAAATACAAATGGTTTATTCAATTAAATCTTAATTAGATTTTTTCTAAACCAAAACAAAATATCCTATATAACAAGATTGTCCATTTTTACATAATCCAAGCATTTATTTCACATAAATGTTTGCTTAGATTTACCAGAGTTTGTAGCAGGTGGTGATATGTTCTTTGCTGAGGTGGTTTGTAACATATTATTTTCAATTAGTGAATATGATAACTACACCGACCGACTGTCTTTTACTTTTAACTTGAAATTGAATGATGAAATTGAATGATGTAAAGAATGTTCTGTAATTTTATTTTTTGAGAAATTTTGTAAGTTTTCATTCAACATATTCCAAAAGCAAAGAATATTATAGTGGACAAGTTTACAAGAGGTACTCAAATTTCTTTCCAGCTATGATGGTTTATTGGTTTGGTTCTTTATGTAGTTATTCCTGAAGTATCTGTGTTGTGTTCTCCAGTTATAGAAACTCATCATCACCTCTTCTTTGAGTGTGAGTATTCCTCCAGCATTTAGCGGTACTAATTCACTACAGATTTTCTACCCGCTCTGCCTCTGGACATACTTTCTGCTTCAGCCTTGACCAGTCATGTCTCCTTTCCTCAGAGATTAATCCATGTTATCAAAGCTTATCTTTCAGTTAGCAGTGTACCTCATTTGAAAGAGCACAATACCCATATCTTCACTGCCTTATCAACCTCTTCTTTAAGTCTGCGTCGAGCCTTGGATCAATTATTGAGAGACTGCATATCTCCTTCCCAACCCAGGATTCTTTTCCTTCCTTGATGCAATTCTATTTTCTGTGCATTAGGCTTCTTTGTGGTGTGTCCACGCTTGTGTGAGTTGGTTCTTTTTGTTTCTAAATTTCTGTTGTAATAAGTTGTTATCAACATTTTTTTGTCGCTAGTTGTTATCAACATTTATAAAATTAATTTTAAACATTTATTAAAAAAAAAAAAGAGTAAAAGCTAATAAGTAGAAAAAATAAATTTAGTAATAAAGACTGAGAAGAGAGTAGAGAGCATATGAATAGAAGGACAAAAATAGACCGACCAGAAAAGGGACCAGAAAGAGGAGAAGGAAGGTAAGTTAGTTGGTGTCGTGGACGTTTTCTTTCGATGCATGACGAAGGTTCCTCATTCCTAATCTTTGACCCTGACTTCTCTATTTTATTCCGTTTTTTTTTTTTGTAAAATAATATCCCATAATATTTCACCTATTCGTTTTTTTAAAAAAATATGTAGAACTCGAAGACTAGAGATATATTAGATGTTAGTGAAAAAGTAAAGGCGAATATGGATATCAACTTCATTTTATTTTCTATTACTTTCTTTCTTTTCCTCCCTTTCGGTACGTAGTTCTTAAAAATACCATTATCTAGTTCTTTTTCCTTATCTTATTGATATTTCTCTGGTCGGAAATATCGGGGAATTATTCTTTACTTCCTGTAAGAAAAAAGGAGTATTGTGTTCATATTTTAGTAGTTATACTATTCAAAAGATTGTTATATAGTGACCGAGATATTATCTTAAAGTGAATTAAAATTGTGCCGACTGCTCTTTTCCGTTGTTTTATTTAAAGATGATTTTTATATAAATATTATGTGTATTTACTATTTTTATTTTTTTCTTTGTATTCACTATTTCTTAAAATTATAGTTTTCAGTTTTTGTCATTACCAATCTGGTCTAAGTTACACTAGGGAAAAGAAAAACTGGCGTGGCCAAGTTCACATCTGAGATCTTTTGTTATAAATTGGTACTGGACAAATCTTTTACAAATTATAAAATGCTTGAAAGTATATAGGAAACTGACCAAACTGTCGAACGATTTTGGAAAAAGAAAAAACACTGTAGAACGAACGTTTCTCATTTCTTATCATTTATCGACAAAATAATTACTGTATATGTATCAACCACAACTAAAAGACAACGTTTTTTGTTTTGGCTGTAGGCATTGCTTAATTACTTTTCTTGTTAAGAATTTAATGTTTGTTTAATATATATGGACCTAAGTTAAATACGTTAATACTTAATATATATATATATATATATATATATATATATATATTGGCCTAAGTTTTTATATGAAAACAATATCCGAACAATTTACTCATAGAGTCAAAGTTTATAACGGTCTATCGTTCACTACCATGCTGAAATAGATAAACATACGTTTTGACTTTTATACATTAATCTAATTAAAATAAGAAAATATCTAGCAGATCCGTTAGTTTTAAAGCATTTTCACTATTTTAGGTTTCTTTTACCACCATATGCTGTAAAAATTTATCCCTGGCCCTGGTAGGACGTGGGTCTTATTGATTTCGCTGTGGGGACGAAAATCTCATGTTCTTGTCCAAGTTGGGTGAATCTCATTTAATAACTTTGATTCTAGTTAATAACTGTCTAGGGACAAGCTAGGAGTTGTTACGTTTACATTGTAAACCTCACCGTTTCAGAGAGTTCGCCCTAAAGTTTCAAACGCCCCGAGTCCGAGATCGAGAAAAAGCGCCGCCACCATCTTCTTGACGCCATGGCGCCTTCAAACCGCCCGGCCGGGACTTCGGTCACACCCTCCGTCTTTGCTCAAGCTATTTTGTTCATCGCCGCCCCGTGTCTTTTGGTCACTTTTCCACATCGATTATGACGCTTATCTAACTCGACGGTTAGTCCCTCAGTATGCTCGCCACCATGGTTTGAGAGGTTCTTTCGCTCAACGGTTATCTCTTCAACCCGAACCCTGGCCGGATTCCCTGCTTCGTGTTCTCCACCGGTTCAACATCCGCCTCCCCGCCGGAACCTTTATTGCTTCCATTCTCCTCACTGATTCATACCGGCGACTATCCACCCCGGTTAGTAAACACCGGCCACACCGTGATCTGAAAATCTCCATCCGGATCTACCCTCCGCTTTTCAACTGTTTGTTATATCATCCTCTTCATTTCGAAGGAGATAGATTCAGTCCTCCTTCTACAAAATACCTAAAAATATGTACAAATAGTCAAAAGTATATGTCTAAAATAGCCAAAGTACAATTAAAACACCAACAATACTTAAAAATCTATTGATTTTCTATCCAAATATTCAAACCAACCCAATTTATATGTTAATTTTATGTATTTTGACATATGTTATTGAAAATAATATGTAATATATTATTTTTTATAGATTTTGAAAAATATAATGTATATAATGAATTTAATTTTTTTAGAAATAATTTAAATGGGTTATCCGAACCCGAACCGAACCCATAAAGATCCGAACCGAACCCATAAAGATCTGAACCGAACCAGAACTGAAATTTAGAAATATCCGAATATGACTGAAATCTTTGATCCCGAAAATCCAAAACCCGAATAGACCTGAACCGAACCCGAATAGGTACCCGAATGTCCACCCCTAATATAAACAAACAACTAAAAAAAATATACACAAACACTTAAAATTACAAATAGACAATAGTAATGTTACGTGTAGATTGTAGTATAAAACTATAGAACATATATATAAATAGTAGATGTTATAAATTTATAGTATTAACATATATTATAAAAAAATTTATTTATTTTTATAAGAAAATAACATCCGCGCGGGCGCGCGGGTCGAGGCTAGTTTAGTAGTTAAAGTTTATACTATTCAAAAGATTGTTATATAGTGACCGAGATATATTATCTAAAAGTGAATTGAAATTGTGCCGACTGCTCTTTTCCGATGTTTTATTTAAAGATGATTTTTATATAAATATTATGTGTATTTACTATTTTCTATTTTTTTCTTTGTATTCACTATTTCTTAAAATTATAGTTTTCAGTTTTTGTCACTACCAATCTGGTCTAAGTTACACTAGGGAAAAGAAAAACTGGCGTGGCCAAGTTCACATCTGAGATCTTTTGTTATAAATTGGTACTGGACAAATCTTTTACAAATTATAAAATGCTTGAAAGTATATAGGAAACTGAACAAACTGTCGAACGATTTTGGAAAAAGAAAAAACACTGTAGAACGAACGTTTCTCATTTCTTATCATTTATCAACAAAATAATTACTGTATATGTATCAACCACAACTAAAAGACAACGTTTTTTGTTTTGGCTGTAGGCATTGCTTAATTACTTTTCTTGTTAAGAATTTAATGTTTGTTTAATATATATGGACCTAAGTTAAATACGTTAATACTTAATATATATATATATATATGGACCTAAGTTTTTATATGAAAAACAAAAGCGCATTATCCGAACAAATTTACTCATAGCAAAGTCAAAGTTTATAACGGTCTATCGTTCACTACCATGCTGAAATAGATAAACATACGTTTTGACTTTTATGCACATTAATCTAATTAAAATAAGAAAATATCTAGCAGATTCGTTAGTTTTAAAGCATTTTCACTATTTTAGATTTCTTTTACCACCATATGCTGTAAAAAAATTTATCCCTGGCCCCTGGTAGGACGTAGGGTCTTATTGATTTCGCTGTGGGGACGAAAATCTCATGTTCTTGTCCAAGTTGGGTGAATCTCATTTAATAACTTTGATTCTAGTTAATACTATATACTGTTACATTATATCTACTGTCTAGGGACAAGCTAGGGAGTTGTTACGTTTACATTGTAAACCTCACCGTTTCCAAATTTTACATAATTTTTTATATCACAGCAGCAACAAGTGCGCTTGTGTTGTTTTTGATCAGAAAAACGATCAAGTAAAATTTGGGGACTGTGCATAACTCTTACGGTTTGCTAACCATGTTCATATCTTTTACTGTTCTGTGACACCACTAAATTATTTTACCACTTTGTTTGTCGTCCACTTTGATAATATTAGTTCGTACATCTTTATTTTAAAATGTTCCTATCAAATGAATCAGCTTTATTTTCAAGAGCCAACAGTACATCTAACCTTATATAACCAATCTTGTAGTCTGCCAAGAGTGTGATATATAGGTAAACAACATATATACTTATAAGTTGGTGGTGTTATGTTAAATTTTGCTGAAACTTTTGAAATGATTTTTTTTTTTAAATTGCATTGTTTTAATTTTTTAATATATGAAACGGATGTTCTAATATATTATGATAAGATGTTGTAATAGGTTTTTAGCTAAAGGTTTTTAGTTAGAAACATGATTTTATATAATATGCTAAAATCATACATTAAACGAGAGATTAGAGATTTGGTTAAGATTTACTTTTGTGCTAATTAACTATTTAGGAAAAAAAACAGTGGCAACCAGTTATATAATTTCAAAATAAAATTTGGTAGGCATCTACTTTTGTAATCAAATTTCCTTGCTAAGCACAACAAGATCAGATGCATGTGGACCTACATGATCATTTTAGATCTCCTACATACCATGACTGCCGCTGGTTATTATTCCATACTATTTGATGCATAAAGGTCCGATTCGTTGTGCGAAATATTTTAGCATAAATAGGGACATAGTGAAAAACGATATCTAAATGACGGATATATAATCTAAAATTTTAGGTTAGTGTTGTTATTTTTATAAATCTCACTTTATTTTTTTTATAAATCTCACTTTATTACGTTTACATTGTAAACCTCACCGTTTCAGAGAGTTCGCCCTAAAGTTTCAAACGCTCCCGAAGTCCGAGAATCGAGGCAAAGGCGCCGCCATCTTCTTGACGCCGGGCGTAGGCCTCAAACCGCCAAGGCCGACTTCGGTCACACCTCCGTCTTTGCTCAAGCTATCTTGTCTACTCCTCGCTGTCGCCCCGTGTCTTTTGGTCACTTTCTCCGTCATCGACAATGCACGCTACTCAACTCGACGGTCGCCCTCAAAGTATGCTCGCCACCATGGTTTGGAGAGGTTCTTCGCTCAACGGTTATCTCTTCGAACCCAACCTTGCTGGGATTCCCCATTCTCCCCGCCGTTCTCCACCGTGTTCAACATCCGCCCCGCCAGAACCTTTATTGCTTCCATTCTTCTCCTTCGATTCATACCGGCGTATATCCACCCCGGTTGGGGTAAACACCGATACCACCTCAGATCTGAAAATCTCCATCCGGATCTACCGCTTCCTCCGCTTTCAACTCGTTTGTTAGTGATGTCGCATCATCCTTCACGGGAAGGAGATGATTCACCTTCTACTTGGCTCACGTTTCTTCCACCAGTCCGAGTACCGAGCCAACCATCCTGCTCTACCGTGATTTTCTCCCGTACCGTTATTGCCGCCTGTTCCGCCGGTGGGCTTTACTAAGGTGTGTCGTACGTAACATCTCAAACCTGGGCCAATATTTGTTAATGGTATGCTGATTCTCGCGGTTTAAGCTATCTAATCTTAACCCAACAGCTCACATTTGTGTGGGGCAGTGGCCTTTATGACCAACTTGCTAATGATTTTCTGGGGATTCACCGGGTTATTACCTAAGTTGTATGTACACTTTGTCAAACCTCTCTTATAAAGAGCTTCCTAGTTCCATTTACCTGATTCATCGACATCTACATCATCTTCATCACTATCATCCTTCTCTCCGAGTTGGTAGCCATATTATCCCCGTTTTCCCTCCTTAACACTAAATGGAGGTGTGTATCTTTATCTAATCGCTTTATCTTCTGGTACGGTCCTGCATCGGCCCTAAGATGCAACGGATATTGTTTCGGATGATATTCAGATGCGGATTGATCTTTAACAATACAAAGTGACTAAATTTCAAGTCTCCTCAAGCGCTACTGATTTTGCTTCGACGATTTGAGTTTAGCTTCGAAGTCCCGCCATTCTATCTTGTAGGTTTCTACATCTAGTTTGTATGGTTTATTGTTTGTTGCTGTTAGAGTTTGGTTAAACTCATTTGTTTTGTAGTTTGAATGTTTGAGTTTTAATGAAAGTTGTGTTCAAAAAAAAAAAAAAAAAAAAAACCTCACCGTTTCCAAATTTTACATATTTTTTATATCACAGCAGCAACAAGTGCGCTTGTGTTGTTTTTGATCAGAAAAACGATCAAGTAAAATTTGAGGACTGTGCATAACTCTTACGGTTTGCTAACCATGTTCATATCTTTTACTGTTCTGTGACACCACTAAATTATTTTACCACTTTGTTTGTCGTCCACTTTGATAATATTAGTTCGTACATCTTTATTTTAAAATGTTCCTATCAAATGAATCAGCTTTATTTTCAAGAGCCAACAGTACATCTAACCTTATATAACCAATCTTGTAGTCTGCCAAGAGTGTGATATATAGGTAAACAACATATATACTTATAAGTTGGTGGTGTTATGTTAAATTTTGCTGAAACTTTTGAAATGATTTTTTTTTTTAAATTGCATTGTTTTAATTTTTTAATATATGAAACGGATGTTCTAATATATTATGATAAGATGTTGTAATAGGTTTTTTAGCTAAAGGTTTTTAGTTAGAAACATGATTTTATATAATATGCTAAAATCATACATTAAACGAGAGATTAGAGATTTGGTTAAGATTTACTTCTGTGCTAATTAACTATTTAGGAAAAAAAAACAGTGGCAACCAGTTATAATTTCAAAATAAAATTTGGTAGGCATCTACTTTTGTAATCAAATTTCCTTGCTAAGCACAACAAGATCAGATGCATGTGGACCTACATGATCATTTTAGATCTCCTACATACCATGACTGCCGCTGGTTATTATTCCATACTATTTGATGCATAAAGGTCCGATTCGTTGTGCGAAATATTTTAGCATAAATAGGGACATAGTGAAAAACGATATCTAAATGACGGATATATAATCTAAAATTTTAGGTTAGTGTTGTTATTTTTATAAATCTCACTTTATTTTTTTTATAAATCTCACTTTATTATATTACAAGATTGGTACAACGAAATTAATTAGCCACTTAGACCATTCTAATGTATTTTGCTATTTTCTTTTAAAGTATAGAGATAAATTTGCTCCAATATAATTTTATAAAATAATATTTTTCAAAATATAAAGCAAAATATAGAGAAATGTTTTTCTCCTATTTATAAAAATAGTAAATTTTTATTTTAAAAAGAAAAGAAATAGAGATGAGTTAGAAGGATTGTAACTCCAAATACTGTTATAGAGGCAAATATATAATTGAGTTAGAAGTGCTTTTTAGATAAGATTACAATGAGAGCAAATCATGAAACAATTCTAAATGTATTCTTCTAACCAAAAATAAATTATTGTACATGTGATATATTCGTCCATAATGTTAAAAGTACATTTACAAATGTTTTCATAAGAAAATAGTATCCTTAATAAATTCCGAGGATCCAAGGTTGGCTGGAAATTGGTTAGTTTTCTTTTTTGTTTGAAAAAAGAAACTGGTTAGTTACTAACAGTATGAGGGTCCTTGAGTAATTCAATCATGATTCTATGTTAAGGTCTAGACCACATACGACGCATTAGAGCATATTAATATAGTGTTTGTAACTGTATAAAGAAAAACAGCTTCACAATGTTTTTAACGTAGAAAATGTATAGTTTACTTATATTTGAATTAAGGGTTAAACTTAAAAATCTTGTATGAAATGGAAATCACTAAAATCAAAACAACATATTATTATTTTTATTTTATTTTTGGGTAGGGGGGGGGGGGTAAATTTCAGAATTTTTTTTTCACAGTCAGTCATTGACTTTCCATCACAAACCTCCTCAGACTATATATAGTAAAGTATCCATTCAGTAATAAATAAAAATGTATAAAACTTACTCTATCAGATGATTTCAAGCTGCATAGTAACTACGACTCATGGATTTCATGATAAATAAACTTAGAAGCTACGACACGAGGGTGTGTGCTGAATACAATAATGTAACTGTTTATCATCGTTGTAAATAAACTTTTTTATCAAATAAAAGCTAGATTACCATATTGTATGTGGAGAATTCCTTAAATTACATATTATCTATTATCTTTGACATATCAAACTTTTGGCAACTGAAAAATTAAGCTCCTTACATACTCATACTCTGGGTCCACTGGTGACCATTCTGATAACAAAAGGAATGAATAGAAAATTAACATTGAAATAAATATGAGGAATTAAAGAATGGTTGTTCCTCCTCAAATTTTACAAGGGAATATTTTGTTCTTTATTTCTCTAAAAAGGAATGAGAGGGAATGAGAAGGAAAATTTATTCCTCATGAATGGTGAATTTTTTAGGAATGTTGAAGAATCACGTGTTAATCATTCGCAGTCTACATTCATACTCTGTCGATGAATTGGTTAAACAGATGCATTACCAATATTATTTTTTAAAAAAGAGAAAAAGATGCATCACCAAAAAAAAAAAAATATTGAACATTAGTTGAAGACCATGCTATTTTGCGAAATGAATCACTTTTATAAATTAGAATCGAAAGTGAATATCTGTTGAAGTGCCAATACAGTTTGCATGGTATGTTTAAATACTAGACGTTTTCATGCATAAATCTTAGCGTAGATTTCATCAGTTTGATTGCAATTTGAAATATCGTCACTTAATTACTAGGCGATGATTGTTCAAGACCTAATAATAGAATATATTATTACAGAGCGCGATCGCACGCATTAGTTAATACCGTTGCTGAAATTGCGGTTCACAGGGCTCTAAGCCCCGTATCCGTAGGACCCGGCACAAAAATAAAATAATTTTCAAAATTATTAGTATTATAAATGTACATCAATCATACTTTATGCGAAAATCTTTAGTACAAATATTGACAAAAATTTCACACAGAACAATAGGGATTGACTCGAAATGGTTCAATTTTTGTAAATTAATATAATTAAATAGGAAAAATCGTTTTTCTAAACCATCAAATTGGTAAATTTTTATTTTGATCAAACCAAATTGGTAAAATTTAACATTGCAAATCTTTAGTTTGGACACCACATTTCATATGATAAAATTAATTTTAGTAACATATCAAACTATAGAACTAACTTATTCATCACGTCAAAATTGCGAAAAGTACTGTTCATTTGCTTCTAAACAACAAAAACACTGAACATTAGTTCAAGATCATGCTATTTTCGTTGATGGGTTTTAGAGCATTTCGGTTGAAAGGGTTAGAGCATCTCCAACAATAAAATTTCCAAAGAGTTTCTAAAACAAAAAGTATTAATATTTTAGTAATTATAATTAGACAATTAAAAGTTATTTGTAAAATAAAAAAACCAACCAATGTATAGATTACAAGTTTTATGTGGAGATATAACGGAGTTCTAAAAATTCTTGATATAAAAACTTATCTATATTCTCTCTCCTAGTTTATTTTTTTCAATGTTTAGAATCTCTCTTAAAACCATGGTTAGAGGTGCTCTTACTCATGAGTATCTATATCATATACTATTAATATTTTATAATATTTTAGTTAGTTTGTTAAATTAATTGAAAAGGTTAGTTCAGTTATAATTAATACTTGTAATGAGTTTACCAAATTATTTTTTGAGTATCGCAAATAAGCCCATATTTCTTTCACTTTCCTACCTTCCTCTTTTAAAAATAAATATAATGTAGATATTCTTATATGTTACCAATTAATTATTTTATGATAGTTATGTTTTAAAATAATAACTATATTAAATAATATATCGATAAACCACTACCACTAAAAAAAGTTGTCTAACCTAATTTATAAATCATTTATTTGTATTTTTGTATCAATTATAAATGATGTAAAGTAATTTTTCATCACTTAGATAAATGACTTTAAAAGTGGTAATATAGCTACATAAAAAGAATTTCAAACCACAGTTACCAAGTTTACATAATACTGCATTAATACAGTGGAGCACTACATAACAAAAATGCAGTAATAGGTAAAAGATGTGCAGTTTGCAGTAATAGGTAAAAGATGTGCAGTTTGCCAACCTCCCATGGCCATGGTAATTGGTAACTGGTAAGTCAAAACTCTTACAATAAATATATAAGTTTGTGTGGATTTTTAATATTATATAAATTTTGAGTTTCTGCTAAACTTTCAAAATCACCCGCAACTCACTGGATAATCAAGAATTTTAAGGGAGGGGATTACAAGTTTACAACAACTCCAGCGACAAAACAAAACTATAATTACCACTGTATTTTAAAACAAAACAAACATAGTTGTATTTTAACAAATTTCAACAAAAATAATAATAAAAACTATTATATATGAAAACTGTGCATTGCAGATCCAATTTAGATAGGAAAATAAAACAAAGTGGTAATCAGAATACCTCCAAATGTTGACACTGTGTAAGAGATTAGTCCTATTCCTTTCTAAGATAAAAAAAAATTTTAAAAAAAAAAGAAATAGGTAGAGCGAGAGAAAAATGCTCAAGGTAAAGAATTTAGTTTCTAATTAAATATGAATCAGACACCTTCTGTTCAACTTTGAAAGTTGAACACTTGCTTATAAAAAGGACCTTCGCCATCTCTCATTCAATCCGCAAACTGGATAAAAATCTCAACTTTTTACTTACCATTTTACAAAATTAGGTGAGTCTACTACCCTCCCCCTCTAGTTAATTTTAGGGTTGTTCTTTCACTTGTAGTTTCACTACACTTTCAACTCCTAACATACTAAAAAGTTCAAGTAACTCAGATTCTTGTTTTAGGTTACTCTGTTTCTTCTTGCTCCTCTATGTTACTACTTACTAATAACAAAAACCTGCTTGTTTCATAACAAAGAGACACTTTTCTCAGCCTTCCTCTGCTTTTGCTAGTTTCTTGGGACATATTCTAGATCTTGTATAGCACAAGTAATCAGGATGTGAAGATGAAATACGCGAGATTTCTAGCAATAATATATGTCTGAGCTTCTAAAACCGTTGGACAAAACCATGCTTTCTCTCTGCTTATATACTTTGTTTATATGCTCTGTTTTTAACACACACATGCTCTGTTTTATCTATTAGCTCGTTCTCTCTTACACTCTTAGAAAAGTTCATTTTTCTCTCTTTTACAGGAAGCTGACTTGATCAAAACTATCTTTAAGACTTAAGCAAGCAAAAGGAAGAAGATGAAGTATGTGGTTGTTTCGGGTGGAGTAGTGAGTGGACTCGGTAAAGGAGTCACAGCAAGTAGCATCGGTCTTATCCTCAAATCATGTGGATTCCGAGTCACCGCCATTAAAATCGGTCTCTTTTTCTTTCTCTCCTTAATTACAACAAACTACTAATAACGAACATGTCCCCTGTTTTTGTGTTCTCTTCACGCAAAATTTGTTTCTTTTCTTTTCTTTCACTTTCCTACCTTCCTCTTTTAAAATAAATATAATGTAGATGTTCTTATATGTTACCAATTAATTATTTTATGATAGTTATGTTTAAAATAATAACTATATTAAATAATATATCGAGAAACCACTGCCACTACAAAAAAAGTTGTCTAACCTAATTTATAAATCATTTATTTGTATTTTTGTATCAATTATAAATGATGTAAAGTAATTTTTCATCACTTAGAATAAGTGACTTTAAAAGTGGTAATATAGCTACATAAAAAGAATTTCAAACCACAGTTACCAAGTTTACATAATACTGCGCTAAGACAGTGGAGCACTACATAACAAGAATGCAGTAATAGGTAAAAGATGTGCAGTTTGCCAACCTCTCATGGCCATGGTAATTGGTAACTGTTAAGTCAAAACTCTTACAATAAATATACAAGTTTGTGTGGATTTTTAATATTATATAAATTTTGAGTTTCTGCTAAACGTTCAAAATCACCCGCAACTCACTGGATAATCAAGAATTTTAAGGGAGGGGATTACAAGTTTGCAACACCTCCAGCGACAAAACAAAACTATAATTACCACTGTATTTTAAAACAAAACAAACATAGTTGTATTTTAACAAATTTCAACAAAAATTAATAGTAAAAACTATTAGATATGAAAACTGTGCATTGCAGACAATTCAGATAGGAAAATAAAACAAAGTGCTAATCAGAATACCTCCAAATGTTGACACTGTGTAAGAGATTAGTCATATTCCTTTCTCTAAGATAAAAAGAAAACAAATAAATAAAATGAAATAGGTAGAGCGAGAGAAAAACGCTCAAGGTAAAGAATTTAGTTTCTAATTAAATATGAAACAGACACCTTCTGTTCAACTTTCACTTGCTTATAAAAGGACCTTCGCCATCTCTCATTCAATTCGCAAACTGGATAAAAATCTCAACTTTTTACTTCTCATTTTACAAAATTAGGTGAGTCTACTACCCTCCCCTCTACTTAATTTTAGGGTTGTTCTTTCACTTGTAGTTTCACTACACTTTCAACTCCTAACATACTAAAACGTCAAGTAACTCAGATTCTTGTTTTAGGTTACTCTGTTTCTTCTTGCTCCTCTATGTTACTTTACTTACTAATAACAAAAGCCTGCTTGTTTCATAACAAAGAGACACTTTTCTCAGCCTTCCTCTGCTTTTGCTTGGGACATATTCTAGATCTTGTATAGCACAAGTAATCAGGATATGAAAATGAAATAAGCGAGATTTCTAGCAATTATATATGTCTGAGCTTTTAAAACCGTTGGACAAAACCAAAAGCTTAACTAATTAGATTTGTCATAAAGTCGACAAATATTTATGGTTTTCTTCTACTTAATATGCATGAAAACATCAACAAATTAGATTTGTGTGCATACAGTATAACAAAGTTTAAATTCATAAGGATTCTATATTGAATAACACCATTGGATATACATATTAGAGTAAAGTCCTTAACTATTCAAAAAGCAAAAAAAAAAATTATATTGCTAAGGACTCCAATGGTGTTATTCCAATGGTGGGTAACACCATTGGAGTTGCTCTAAGATAAAAAGAAAACAAATAAATAAAATGAAATAGGTAGAGCGAGAGAAAAACGCTCAAGGTAAAGAATTTAGTTTCTAATTAAATATGAAACAGACACCTTCTGTTCAACTTTCACTTGCTTATAAAAAGGACCTTCGCCATCTCTCATTCAATTCGCAAACTGGATAAAAATCTCAACTTTTTACTTCTCATTTTACAAAATTAGGTGAGTCTACTACCCTCCCCCCTCTACTTAATTTTAGGGTTGTTCTTTCACTTGTAGTTTCACTACACTTTCAACTCCTAACATACTAAAACGTCCAAGTAACTCAGATTCTTGTTTTAGGTTACTCTGTTTCTTCTTGCTCCTCTATGTTACTTTACTTACTAATAACAAAAGCCTGCTTGTTTCATAACAAAGAGACACTTTTCTCAGCCTTCCTCTGCTTTTGCTTGGGACATATTCTAGATCTTGTATAGCACAAGTAATCAGGATATGAAAATGAAATAAGCGAGATTTCTAGCAATTATATATGTCTGAGCTTTTAAAACCGTTGGACAAAACCAAAAGCTTGATGCTTTCTCTCTGCTTATATACTCTGTTTATATGCTTGTTTTTAACACATACATGCTCTGTTTTATCTATTAGCTCGTTCTCTCTTACACTCTTAGAAAAGTTCATTTTTCTCTCTTTTACAGGAAGCTGACTTAAGCAAAACTATCTTTAAGACCAAGTGGTTAAGCAAGCAAAAGGAAGAAGATGAAGTATGTGGTTGTTTCGGGTGGAGTAGTGAGTGGACTCGGTAAAGGAGTCACAGCAAGTAGCATCGGTCTTATCCTCAAATCATGTGGATTCCGAGTCACCGCCATTAAAATCGGTCTCTTTTTCTTTCTCTCCTTAATTACAACAAACTACTAATAACGAACATGTCCCCTGTTTTTTTTTTTTGTGTTCTCTTCACGCAAAATTTGTTTCTTTTCTTTTCTTTCACTTTTGCTTTTGATTTTGATTTTTTTTCTCCCAACGAAAGGAAAAGTTTCAGATTTGATTTTCTTTGGTCCCAGTAGTTTACAACAAACTTTGAAAAGGAGTTTACTTTTTTCCTCACGCGTGTAGAAAAGTGTAGAAACAAAAAAGATCTAAACTTTTTCTATTTTCACTGTGTTGAAATTTTCATGACAAAAAAAGTTTTATTTCTAACAGATCCTTACTTAAACATTGATGCTGGGACCATGTCACCTATTGAGCATGGTGAAGTTTACGTCTTGGACGATGGTGGCGAGGTACTACTACAACATTTAATGATTTCTTTCTTTTACCATCTGCTCTGTTTCTTTTAATGGAAATGTCATTCAATTATTTAGGTCACCAACCATTAAAAAATGTTGCTATTTTTGTGAATAGGTTGATCTTGATCTTGGGAACTATGAGAGGTTCATGGACATTAAGCTGACACGTGAAAACAACATAACTACCGGGAAGGTTTATAAGGTTTGTGTCTTTGTGGATGTTTAATATGAACAAATATAATTCGGAATGTCTGATTTTTTAGTTTTGAAGTTTGACGTTGACGTTTTGTGAACAGCATGTACTTGAGAAAGAGAGGAGAGGAGATTATCTTGGGAAGACTGTTCAGGTAACTAGAAAGAAACAAGCTTAATATACGTACACCATGTGTCTCCTCTGAGAGAATCAGACAGATGAAGATATTTTGAAACTCTTTTTGGGTTGGGTTTTGTAGGTTGTTCCTCATATCACCGATGCTATTCAAGAATGGATTGAGCGTGCAGCTAAGATTCCAGTTGATGGACAGTCTGGTCCAGCTGATGTTTGTGTCATAGAACTTGGAGGAACAATAGGTACTTTGATTTGATCCACTTTATTAAGATTTCAACTCATGTCAGGTTTAATTTAAAAACATACCTCTTTGAATTCTGCAGGAGATATAGAGTCCATGCCTTTTATTGAAGCTCTTGGGCAGTTCTCCTATCGTGTTGGTAAGAAATGGTTGTTTATTGATGTATAAAACACTAAAAGCTTACTTAAGATGTCAAGATCGAGTAATGTTTTTCTTAAACCTTTTTCAGGCTCTGAGAATTTCTGCTTGATCCATGTCAGTCTTGTGCCTGTATTGAATGTTGTTGGTGAACAGGCAAGTTTCTCGAGTCTTGTTTCTTCTGGAGTTCCATCCAAACGATGTCTAACATACTGTGGTTTCATTGCTTTCAGAAGACTAAACCAACACAACATAGCGTTAAAGACTTAAGAGGCCTTGGCTTGATCCCCAACATCTTGGCTTGCAGAAGCACAAAGGTTTCATCCCTGTAAACTCCTTTATTTTGGTATTGTTTGTTATTCAGTCGTTGCTCTAAGTTCCTATATTAATTTTGTAGCCACTTGAAGATACTGTGAAGGCCAAACTCTCTCAGTTTTGCCAAGTTCCGGTATGTAATATTAAGACAGAACTTAATCTTTTTCTTTGCTGGTACAGACATTGCTAAATAAGATGTAATTTATTTGCAGATGGAAAACATTGTCACTCTCTATGATTGCCCCAACATTTGGCACATTCCATTGCTTCTCAAAGTGAGTAGCTTTCTCATTCCACCAACATACTCTCAAAGTTTTGGGTAAACAAGGCCGTTCTCAGCACTGATATCTTTATACTTTAAACTTGTCTGAGCAGGAACAAAAGGCACACGAGGCGATCTTGCGTGTCCTGAACCTTACAGGGTGTGTCTCGCTTACTCATATTCTTTGAATAGATTGGTTTCATTCATTTAAATGCTGATTCTCGTGGGAATATCATTGTAACAGAATTGCGAAGGAGCCTGCATTAGAGGAATGGTCTCTGATGGCTAAAATGAGCGACAAGTTGCACGTCCCGGTGAGTTCCTAGTTCTACCATGATAGTTTATGCTTAGTTGATCTCACTGGTTCGCATATAGAGACTGACTTCGTTATGTTTTTGAGTTTTTTTCAGGTAAGAATTGCTGTGGTTGGGAAGTACACTGAGCTCTTGGATTCGTATCTTTCCATCCACAAGGTATACTTTCCCCAACAACTATAACCATATATCCAAAAGCCTTTCTGTGACCAAACTCCTCAGAAGCTATCGTCTATAATATCTTGTGTATGTTATGAGCAGGCCCTCTTGCATGCTTCTGTGGCAAGGCGCAAGAAACTTGTCATAGATTGGATTTCAGCAAGTGATCTTGAACAAGGGGCCAAAAAAGAGGTATGTTTACACTTTACACTAAGCTCATACAAAACATGTTAAGACACTGAAGCAAAAATGATTCCTCTCTGCAGAATCCAGATGCATATAAGGCAGTGTGGAAGTTACTCAAGGTCTGATCATTCTTTCATTTTCATAATCTGATCTCCCTTGTGAAGATGAACTTTCTGCTGATCAGGTCTATGTAATTTGTCCTCAGGGTGCTGATGGTATTCTTGTACCTGGAGGTTTTGGAAACAGAGGTGTAGAAGGAAAGATCTTGGCAGCAAAACACGCCAGAGAAAACAAAGTTCCATACCTTGGTATCTGTCTAGGGATGCAACTCGCTGTGGTCGAGTATGCAAGAAACGTACTTGGTTTGCCAGATGCAAACAGCGCTGAACTTGATCCCAACACCAAGAACCCTTGTGTTATCTTCATGCCAGAGGTTTGTTCCCTTCCACATTTTTCTCTCTTAGAGTTTCAACAAACTCCATTCTACTTAAACTCAGGATCTTAAGTGATTCTTGTTTGAAGCAGGGCTCGAAAACTCATATGGGAGGCACTATGAGGTTAGGCTCAAGAAGAACTTACTTTCAAAGCAAGGACTCTAAAGCAGCTAAACTGTAAGCACGTGGCTCTTTTGACGTTCTTACAAGTTTTAACTTGATGCATCATAGAAGTGAGCTGATATCTTGTTCTTCTGAATGTTTCAGATATGGGAACAAAAGTTTTGTTGATGAGAGGCACCGACACAGATATGAGGTAACTAAGCATCTTTTACATTATATACTCCACGTTTTAAAAGCCTATCTCTTTTACAGTTTAAGCTTAAGCCATAAATGGTCTCCTCTTACAGGTGAATCCAGCTATGGTTCCACGTTTTGAAAGCTCTGGACTCACATTCCCAGGAAAAGACGAAACAGGCCAGAGAATGGAGGTAAAAAACCAATAGATATACCAACCCACTTACACAACATGAAACGTTTCATCTTCTTGGTTATAACTCTTTACATTTGGTAATACAGATCGTTGAGCTACCTAACCATCCGTTTTACGTTGGAGCTCAGTTCCATCCTGAGTACAAATCAAGACCAGGAAAGCCGTCTCCTCTGTTTCTAGGTAAAAAAAGAAACAAACACAAAATATAAAAGCCCTTTCGTTGTGTGTAATGCATACTTAAAAAAACAAACCTTATTAAAACTTGCAGGACTCATTGGAGCAGCTAGCGGAGAGCTGGACAATGTACTGCAACAAAGCTGCCAAGAAAGCATCGTCTCACGTCCTCAACCCAATGGAAAACTAGAGAGAGTTTATTGGAAAGGTGCGAAAAAGCCAGTCAGTGTTGTGTACAGTTTATGTGATCGTGTCTACTCATGAACGTGAACGATGACTTCTCTCTGAAAAGATGTTTTATCCGGATTTTTACGTGGATTGCTTCACCTGTGGCGGGAGAGAGAGAGAAGGCTAGTTTGTACAGTTTGAAGAGTGGCTTTTATATGAGATGTGTTTCTTAGAAGATTATGAAGAAGAAGATTAAACACAAGCAGGCAGCATTAGAATATATATATATACCTTTGTCTTTTGTAATCGGTAATATTTAGAGAGTCATGTTGTGATTAACTCTCTCGCTCTAATGCTGCTGTGTTTCTTGGATTCTTATGTAGTAGCTTATCTTTGTGTTGTTTTCTTGTTTTTTGGGTTCTTTAAACATTTCCAGAGAAGTTTTGATTCCTCTGTATGTTATTGTAGTTTCTATGTTATTTGAATGGTTATGTTATATTTACTAGCTATCTTCTTTTTCTTGGTTAAGACTCCATTGGAGAAGCTTGCCTCACCTTTCTAGGAAGATGTTAATAAAACTAATATAAGGATTATAATTTGATGTTAATTTCTGGGGTCTTTTTGTTTTTGAACAAAGTTCTGGGGTCTAAGTCGAACAAAAAAAAGAAGTTCCTAGAAGCTTCTTGAATGACTTCTTGTTGTATTGTTACCTAAGGGCATTGGTATCGGGTTCTTAGGAATCCTGAGAGAAGAATCGGAGACTGGAAAAAGGGAATAAAGTCCCTTAATTAAGGGACAAATTTGATGGTCCCTTGAACTGTTTGTCTACGGCATGATCCACGATTAGCTCATTTGTTTTTTGTTTTTTTTTTAAATCGGAAAAAAAAAATAAGGGACTCAAACCACCGATACCAATGCCCTAAACTAAGGGTATCGTTACTGGTGTCCTTGCATTAAAGTCCTTAAGAAAAATAATATGTGTATGTATATATTATATATGCGTGTGTAATTGTTGGTTAAAGACTTTACGGAAACCGAAACAAAGGTTCCTTTGATGCCCTAATATAGAAACAGCTCTGGCTATAATACCTGTTAAAGTTAGGGAACTGTTTGCAAATAGTTTTCTTTTTTAATTATTTGTCTATGGGCCGACTTTTCTTGTTAATATTCCAGGCCCATATTCAAATGAGCGCGCTACTTCCTGCCAAACAGCTCGTCGTTTCTCTGTCTGTTTCGAATCTGTTGAACTCCGAGTTTCAGTCTTTTGTACACCAACTGTTCGATGAAATGTCTTTCAGAAATTTCGTCCTGATTCATTTACCTCACTAGTTGCTCGCCTTCGTCACGGTATATCATCTAAACTGTCCTTACGGGTTTTCGCAATCTTCAGTCTTTTTCTCACCCTATATCTCGTCTACTTCGGTTCTAGGAAAGAGTGAGTCTTATACAGCAACTTCTTTCGTTGGTGTCAGACTCGTAGGTTTTCAGTTTACTTAAGCTTGAAGATGAGTTCTACTGTTTGGTGGGAAGGAGTTGAGAAGACACGAGTTCTCATTTCCCCAGGTTCCTTTCTTCTACCTCGTATTTTTTTTTTTTTATTTGTCAATCTAAAAGACTTCAATTATGCATTGCTGTAGGAATGTCTTGAGCAGTACTTTTTGTTTCCCAAAGATTACTTAAGACTATTGTTCATCATAATCTAACTAGGTCATAATAAAAAGGATGTTTCTGATTATTTTTTGTTCATATGTGAAGATTCAGGATGTGGAGGAAACAAACCAGGAGAATTATTAACACTTCGCCATCCAAAATCAGGTAATGAGATGAATACTGTTGACAAGATTGCTATATAAACTTCAGTTAGTAACATGTTGTTTGGTTTGATATCTTTGTTTATATGTGCAGAAAATGGAACCTGCTACCTTTTTAATAACGGCATGCTTCAAGAGATTCAATGGTTTAAGCAATCATATGGTTCTTGGTTCCTGGGAGATTACATTTCTCAAGGTAAATCCCACTGTTGATTATTAAGTGTAGATTAATGCTTACCTCCTAGAGAATACAAGGCTAGGAATGTTCATGGTTATTTCTTGTTACAGATGGAAGCTTATATATGGCTACTCCGGTTGATCCTGTTTTCATCTTGTTGCCTGTTTTCGACCAAGCAAGAATGAAGGTCACTCACTCTATGCTCCTTGGCTCTTCTCAAGTTCACTATTAATTTCTTGTCTGACTTCAATGTCGATCTGTAGAAAGGTGATGATCCTGGAAAGTTCAGGCAACTGGATGAGATTTTGTTTGTGGAAGGATATCCCGTGTATCAGCATCTGTTGTCACTTGCAGAGAAGTGTATGGAGATCGTTTGTCAAACTCAAGGTAAATATTTGTTCTTTGGTTTCGGAAAACATGGTTTCACATACTCCTTTTGGTGATCTCTAGTTGTTCAGTATCCTTATTCTTGTTTCATCTCTTCTTGCAGAGGTTGGATCTATGAAGTTCTATCGGCTTGATAACTCGAAAGTTTTAGCTTGGTTAACTTGTAAGGTATGCTTTGTCAAAACATAATTTGAAAGTGATACATATGTCTGAATCACTATGTTTGAATCACTCTCCCATAGCTTATGTTTTTTTGGATTGTGAGCTTCTGGAGAGACGCTGAGCTTAATGCTGCACTCTAACTTGTTTGTTTCACATTCCGTAATTTCTGTCCTGTTTTATTCATAGGCTTAAGGTGCCTGCATTTTAATGAACGCAGGTGCTCTGTTTAAATAAGACTACCGGCATTGGACAAGAACTATGCAGCTCAAGATGAGAAACAAACATGTAAGTAGTCAAACGGAAACCATTTATATTCTTGACGTTGACCCTTCAAGAGGTGATGTTATATGGCATTTCACTGATATCGCCTTTGAAATATGCAGTGGTGGATGCAGTTTCAATTGTGGGAGAGTACCTGAAGACAGAGCCTTGGTTGAAGCTTCTCTATGATCATCTTGGGTACCTTTTTTTTTTCTTTGTCGAAAAATATGAAATCCCTCGCTGACTCAGCAGAAGAGAATCAGAAGTCCTCACAATGATGTTCATGCTTATCTTGCAGACTCGAGTTTGTTGACCCAGCGGCGAAAGAAACCAATACAGAGAATCTACCAAATGGAAATGAGAATAAGATGGAATACTCAAATTCATCACAGGTGTGTGTATGTTTCATTGCAAAACATGTAGACAAAAATTTCATATCGTTTGTGTACCTTGTTCTTGTTGACTTAAATGGAAATGTCTTTTCGTCTACTTAGGAGAAAGCAAGCAAGAAGACAGGAAAACCTGGAAAACAGACAAAGCAAGCGAAGGTAGAGACTGGATCAAAGAACATAAGGGATATGTTTTCAAGGGCTTGTAAGAAAAAGTGCTGAACAACAGCTATCCAACTGCTTATGATTGTTATTTTCAGCTATCAAATGATCTTTGCTTAGCTAGCAACATCTTAAACAAAGGCCGAGTCACATTCTGGCTTCTAAATTTCTAATTATAGTGTTGCTTAATTAGCTGAAATATGTATTAGTCTTTGATACAAAAATCTGCTTATCCATGTAAGAATTCACGACAAAAATGAAGCAGAGAGATGAGAATAAACCATTGTAAACTCAAGATCATAAGTACTTTCGTTTGCTCTCCGTCGTAACATCCTGGGATTACCTAATGAGTTATTAATGGGCCTATGGGTCTAGCCCATCACGAGACTGTCCCCAAAAATAAGTAAGTACTCTTTCCTAAACTAATTAGGAGGAAATTAATCAGATTC
>JAAMPC010000063.1:0-129162 GCA_016771965.1 Brassica carinata
CTCGCATAAGATCTCAGATTGTTCAGACTGTCACTATCTCCACCAAGCAGGTGTTGTCCTCTTGCTTATTATTTTACTCTTTTGCTTGTCTTTTATGTTAGGCAAGTTGCCTATATATTGTAAACATCCAGAATGAATTAATCTAAGGAATTATTCTCCTTCTCTCTCTCAATTTCGAAATCCACTCTCTCTCTCTTCTTCTCTCTCTTGTTCTTCATGTTCTTGAGTTTCCAGCAGTATTTCTTGAGTTTCCAGCAATAAACTACCTATAAATCTCTTATTCTCACAACAAGCTCCCAGACCTTGAGGAGCTATGCTCAGATAAAAGGAGCAAGGCTCATGGAGCTCTTTGGAGGTAAAGGAGACCCCATACTTGCAAACAAAGTGATGGAGCGTAAGATCCCACAGGGCTGCTAACAAAGGGTACTACAAACCAAGTGACAAGAAGGTGGGAGTGTGACCACTGCAAGAAGAAAGGGCATGGAAGAGACAAGTGCTGGATTCTTCACCCACACCTCAAGCCACGGTTCTGAACTGATGCAAGAGCAAATTACTCGGTGATGGAGGAGAGTCATCTAATTCAATGCGCACTAGAATGCTGGTGATGGGAATGCTTACCAATGGTGGTGGTACAGCCATGAGAGGGACACAAGATGAGACTATCAAGAAGTCTGACCTCCATGCACTCATCAAAGCCCTAAAGGAGTCCGGTAACACACTTGGTTTATCTTTAAATGCATCATATAGTGTCTAGTGCACCGTGTGGTCTTACCACAAATCTGAATGCCTTTGATAAGATTAAACCATTAGTAATAGACTCAGAGCATCTCATCACATGATTAGTGACGCCAAGATGATTAAAAACATTAAGCCTATCTCGGGAATGTTAAAATTGCTAATGGTGATAGAATTCCCATTATGGGTGAAGGAACCATTAACCTGTTTGATGAGAAACCAAAGCTTTCTATATGCCTTCATTTGCTTCAAATTTTTATCAGTTAAAAGAGTGACCACTGATTTAAATTGTAATGTGATATTCAGTCCTAATGAGGTTATGTTTCAGGATATTGAGACTCTTAAGTTGATTGGCAAAGGTGTTTCAAGGAGGACTTGTACCCAAGATATCAAGACCATTTCAAATTCTGCTTTAGTTCAATTCCTTTGATAATGATGTATTATGGCATGCTAGGCTAGCCATCCTCATTCTCGCGTAATCAACATCTTATTTCCTCATGTTTCTTTTAAAATGATGACGTGAAGCATGCATCCTTGGCAAGCATTGCAAAACTCTTCCCTAAGTCTTCTACTATCTATGAAAATTGCTTTGATCTTATACACTCTGATGTCTGGACTGCACCATGCATATCTAGGGAGAATCACAAGTATTTTGTCACTTTCATTATCATCAAAATCGAAATACACTTGGCTGACTATGATTCAAACTAAAGATGAGTGCTTGATGCTTTTATAAATATCCAGAACTACATAACTAATCATTTCAATGTTAAGATCAAAGTATTCAGGTCAGAAATGGGGAGAATATACAAGTAATGCATTCAAAACCATCTTGCTAAGCATGGGATCATTCATCAAACTAGCTGTCCATATACTCCACAACAAAATGGAGGGCTGAAAGGAAGAACAGGCACCTCATGGAGGTGGCCAGGTCCATGATGTTCTATACCAACATGCCTAAACGCTTCGAGTGATGCAGTATGACTGCCATATCTCATCAACCTAACTCCAACTGAGTGCTTGAGGATTCTACACCATATGAGGTACTGAACAAAAGAAAACCATCCACTACTTCATGCTGTCTTTGGGTGTGTGTGTTTTGTGTTACAGCCAGTGAGCATAGAAACAAGTTGGAGGCAAGAAGTGTCAAGGCGTGTTCATAGGCTACTCCACCACTCAAAAGGGTACAAATGCTATGTACCGAGACTGAGAGTCATGGTGTCCCGAGATGTGAAGTTTGTTGAGTCCAGAGGCTACTTTGATGAAAAGAATTGGGATGAGCTCAAGGACCTGTCCAAAGGAGTCTCGAGATAGCACAAAATCTGAAGCATCATGGAGAGTCTGGTTGATACATGAGTCCGAAACAGCACCAGCCCTGTTGAGGAACAAGGTGTTCATCCTAATCCCAAGGGGGAATCAAGAGGATTCTCATACTGATCAAGAGGGATCAGACGCAAGAGAAGAAGATCAAGAGGGTCAAGAAGGACTAATACTGGTCGGAGCAAGAGGTTCATGATCGGATGAAACTAATCACATTGAACCATCGCATATATGAGCAAGAGGCAGAGTCCGATGGAGAAGAGCTTGTAGAAGAAGTCCAGCCTTTAGAGAAGCACAAGAATCAGACATCATCCATCAAACTCGATCAATACAAGAGTGTATTTCAACAGCCAAGCAGCTTGCTCATCCAACTCAAGCAACATGCACCCTAGCCCAATATCCGTGGATCATCAAGCATTCATCACTAATCTTGATGAGGCCTACATACCAAGGTCGTATGAAGAAGCTATGGCAATCAAGGAATGGAGAGATTCAGTAGGAGATGAGATGGGTGCTATGGAGAGAAATGGAACCTGGTTTGAAACCGAGCTTCCCAAAGGCAAGAAGGTGGTTACAAGTATGCTGTTGTTCACAATCAAATACTTAGCCAATGGGAAACCCTGAGAAGAAGAAGACTAGTAGCAAGAGGCTACACTCAAGTATATGGTGAGGATTATCTTGAAACCTTTGCACCAGTGGCAAAGCTTCACACCATAACACCATAAGGCTGTGCTTATCTCTGCGGAATTTGGAATGGGATCTTTGGCAAATGGATGTCAAGAATGCATTTCTACAAGGAGAGCTTGAAGATGAAGTGTACATGCGCCCACCAAAGGGTATGGAAGACATGGTTAAACCAGGCAATGTGTTAAGACTCAAGAAAGCAATCTATGGTCTAAAGCAATCCCCAAGAGCTTGGTACCACAAGTGAGCACCACAATCGAATGGGAGAGGCTTTGTGAAATCTGGGCTGATCATACTCTCTTCAATCTCACAAGCAAGCAAGGAATCATTGTCATCTTGATATATGTTGATGACATTATAATCACTGGTAATGATAAGGAGGGATTGCATCAACCAAAGCTTCCTCAAGGCAACTTTTGATATCAAAGACTTGGGAGAGCTAAAATACTTCTTGGGCATCGAGATGTGTAGATCCAAAGAGGGATTGTTTCTCACAAAGGAAGTATACTTTGACCTACTAAGGGAAGTTGGTGACTTAGGAGGAAGAACAGCCAAGACTCCCTTGAAGAAGGTTACAAAGTGATGAGGGGAGATAGAAGACAAGCCGTATGAAGATGTAAAGCACTATAGAGGATGGTGGAAAACTCATATATCTCACTATCACACGACTGATGTGTGCTTTCGGTCAACCAAGTGAGCCAACATATGCAAGCTCCTAAGATGCACCATTGGAACATGGTGGAAAGAATCCTAAGGTACTTAAGAGAAGCACCGTGACAAGGAGTTTGATGGGCTGCAACAAGAGCACCTAGATAGTAGGCTATTGTGATGCAGATCAAGGGAGATAGGGTTGATAGGAGATCAACTACTGGTTATTGCACATTTATTGGAGGCAATTGGTAACTTGGAAGAGCAAGAAGCGAAGGTGGTTTCATGTTCCGCGCTGAGGCAGAGTATGAGCCATGAGGAAACTCACAAGTGAGCTGATTTGGATCAAAGGGCTGCTTAAAGACTTGGGAGTTGAGACTACATCACCAATCACTATGCATTGTGATAACCAGGCGGCTATACACATTGCTAGCAACTCAGTCTTCCATGAAAGAACCAAACATATAGAAGTGGACTGCCACAAGGTTAGACAAGCCGTGGAACGTAGTAATACTACCTTGCTACACAAGAAGTGAGGATCAGCTAGCTGATATATTCACAAAGGCAGCAAGCACTAAGATTTGTGAGTTCATCCATCCAAGGTTGGGACTCATAGATCTTTCATGTCACCGATCTCTCCTCCATGAAGTGATCTACTCTTTTCCTTGGCTTGGTTTTATCCCATTGGGTTTTTCCTAGCTAAGGTTTTAATGAGGGATTACTTCATGGCTTCCAAGCTTGACTTGTTCCACATGGTCAAGCTTGAGGGGGAGTGTTGACATGAAGAGAATAAGGTAGAGACCACCATGCTATCAAGGAAACAACCGAGAGATCAAGGGCAAGAATAAGGTGATCAGGTTAACATAAAACCTAGCTCGACTTGCAAGACAAGGGATGAGATATTAGGCTGGTTTGATATTTAAATCCTGCCAAGAGAAGTGGAGAATGTCGCACATAAGGAAGAGAGCTGTTGGTGGAGAAGTCACGGGTCATATGAGAGAAAAGAGGAGCAGTGGAGACTGGGTCAGTCGCTGCTTACCAGGCTGAACGAGCCCGCCACCAGCTCCTCTTCCTTTGTTTATTATTTCTCGTACTATCACTCATTTCTTTATTGTTTCTCCTCTGGCTGCTTGTGATCGTGTTGGTCCTTAAATAGGGTGTATGAGGTTGCAATGTAATCAATCAATTAAGGAGTGTTCTTATTCTCTTCTTCATCCGCAACACTCTCTCTCTCTCTCTTGAATTCTCACAATGTTTCTAATCTAAATCCTTTAAAGTCTTCAGTCTCTCAGTATTCTCCTCCATTATCTGATCTCAAAATTTTTATCTTGGCATTGAAATGGTTAGATACATAATTTTGAAAGTTTATGAAAGCTTCTAAGACCATATCTTTAGATTGCATCAAAGTGATCCAAGTGTATTTTGATTTTTCATCAATAAACGCACAAAATACTTATGATGCTCTCTAGATAAGCATGGGGCAGTCCATACATCAGAATGAATCAGGTCAAAGCAATTTTCATAAATGGTACTTGATCTGTGAGAAGACATTTGCAATGTTTTCCTAAGATACTAGCCTCACAATCACTTTTAAAGGAAATACTAGGCAACATGATGTTTAAAGCTCTAGAATGAGGATGTCCTAATCTAGCATGCCACAATACATCTTTAGGGAAATCAGAAACAGAATTTAAAGCATGAGATAAATCAGCGAAGCTTGGTGTCTTCAAGCAAGTATAAGTCACTCTTAAGTGACACCTTTGCCAAGCAACCTACTAGTTTCAATATCCTGAAAGTAGACATCATTAGAGTGAAGGTAACACTGCAATTCAAGTCATGAGTGGCTCTTTTACTGATAACAGGTTTGAGGTGAAACTAGGCATATAAAAGCTTTAGAGTCCTTATTAAACAGCCTAAGATCACCTACTCCTTTAATTGGTACTTTCACCATTAGCTATGTTACATTTCCAAAGGCAGAACAATGTTCTTAATCAATTTTAAATCACTTATCATGTGGTGACTAGCTCCTGAATCAATTACTAATGGTTTTGCCATCATAAAATTAGTTATAGCATTCAAGGAAGTACCACTAGCCATAGCATGTAAAGAGGTACCAAATGAGTTACCGTGAGTTATCTGAGGAGTTTGATGAGGGCCTCAATGTCAGATCGCCTTATGGTCTCATCTTGATTGTTCCTTAAGGCTGAACCACTGCTGGAAGCCCTCCCTTGCCCTCATAAGTCTCACTAGTCTGGCGATGGTGCTGTGTGTAGATGGCTCACCAATATCACCAGAGAAGTTTGTTGAGTTGAGGTGGTACATATGAAGAGTGAAGGTGATATAAGAGGTTGAGGTCTATAGGAATTGTTGGAATTCATGAGTGTTTGTCTCATGTCAAGAGAGTATTCAGTTAACTTGTAACTGAATCCCCTTCAACCATACAACAGAACTCACCATTAAAAGGAAGAGACAACCAACCTGGTGGTTGAATCCTCTCAATGTTCTATACTACAACCAAGATCCTAGAGAGTAAACTGGTTATAGAAAGCTGAGATTCTCTAGTTTGAATCTATCCTTCTGTAGTAACACAACACTTTGAGTTTGTGTACTTAAGATGAAGAGGATTTAGAATCAGTAAGCTAGAGCTTAAGAGAAGATAAAGAAGAGTTTAGAGTGAGTTTTACAAGTATTAGGTCATTTTAAGGAAAGAGAGTTAAGGCAGCCTCTAAACCATAACTCTAAACTCCTTACATTGTGAATATTGTTTAGACACAAGCAAGGAGAGAGAGCCACGAAATTAGACTGAAAGAACTTGTATTGATACTGGATAACTTGTTACAAGAGTGGTGAAGCCTTTAAATAGGCAATCACTTACAATAAACAAAGATTAAATCAGGAACACTAAACTACTAATATAATGGGAAATGGAAGACTCCAGGAGGATATGGACAAGGGAGGCACGCCAGAAGCAGAGAAAGAGACAGGAGAGAGGTTACAGCCGCTTGAGTGAAAGGGACAGTCCAAATTGCCTCCAAAGCAACCCATGTGACTTCTTTCTCAAATTCAAACAAGACTCTCTTATTTAAATTCAAACATTTTTCCTTTTACTTCGAGGTTCCCACGTCCATAAGGTCCTCCACAACTCATTCCCTGCCTTGCAAGTCAGGTTAGGTCAAGTGGTAGCTTGGGGAGCAAGTCCAGCATAAAACGTAACCAAATCGCTTCTCTCATGAACTTATATCCTTGGATCATCAACCAGCTTTTCCTTCTGGTCATTCCTTTATTTATTTCAATACTCCCCTCAAGTTTGACCATAGGAGATCCAGCTTGGAACCGAGCACTTGCCTCATTAAAACCTAAGTGTGGAAAACTCATGGGATAAAACCATCACTTAGGAAAAAGAGTGCAACTACCTCAGCCTAGGGATTGGCCAGTGAGTCTAAGGAGTTTAAGATGATTTTGAAGGACTCCTTAGACTCTGGATCATGGCCTTATTTCAATGGAAAGCAAGCACCAATGCCTTCCTTGCTTCATACTCAAAACTTCTTAGAACTCTCTATGGCTGGTTCTTTGTCTCCCTTCTTCCACCTCATGCCATCATCAAAGGGTTTGATCCACGACCAGACTCTTCATTATGAGCTCCAAGTACTTCTTAGAACTCTCTATGTGGCTGGTTCTTTGTCTCCCCCTTTCTTCTGACCTCATGCCATCATCAAAGGGTTTGATCCACGACCAGACTCTTCATTATGAGCTCCAAGTACCTGATTCAAACAATGCACACACATGCATCAATTCTCAAGGGCCAAACCTATTCAAACAAGAATAAGTATAGTTTTAGGTACTTCCCTTGCATAAGTTTCAAGAATGGACATTTCTCATTTAACACCCTCCTCAAGCTTGACCTGAGAATAAGAGTATGTGGTCAAGCTTGGAAGATGAGAGCCAATGATGATCACCATGCCTTGAGACAAACAGCCCTCTTAATTTGAAGCTTCATCAACCAGGTACAAGCACACATGCTATGGGCTGATTCATAGCTTCCCCACTGAAGGTAACTGTTCTAACTCCTTTTGCTGATCCATAGCTTCCCAACCAGAAGGTAACTGTTCTAACTCCATGCCTTGGGCTGATTCATAGCTTTCCACTCAGCTTGACTCTCCACCGATCTTGTCAAGTAGTCTCTGGCCATCTGTTCTAACACCAAGTTGTTGTTGTCCTTGTTGAAGGCTTCTTGCAATGGCTTCTGACAGGCCATGGAAGCTCATTTACAGCCCTCAAGCTTGACTAAAGTATAGGGAGGAGGCAAGCTTGATATGAGCTTTAAGCCACCTGGTCTACTCACAACTATTTCTCCATGGTCGAATATGCATCTTGTGCAGGCCTGATCAACATGGGAAATCTGAGAATCAGAGAATGAGAGAATAGAGAATAGAGAATTTGCTCAAGAGTTCTAATGGACAGAGTTTTGCCTTGTTTTGAGTTTTAAGCATAACAGCCGAGCATCCAATACTCATCAAGAGTTTGGTGCTTTAGTGAAACACAATGGACCATTGAACAATTAATTTGCTCGTTGATCTTAGACAAGTGCCACTGGAATAACTCATGAACTGATGTTTTCCAGGCTTTCAACAAGAGAACCATCAAATAAACACATAAACAAGTGTTTTCTATGGCTCACAAACAAAGAAACCAATGGATCAAAACAATCATCTAATCGGGTCAAAGAGATGCTCCATAAAGAACAAGCTATTATCCAATGGATAAAGCATAATGGTGAAGCATTTTCTAAATATTCCCTTCCTCAAGCTTGATTCAGATACTAACAAGTACTGACCAAGCTAACACTATATGAGTGAGAGAGAAAATATTTATTCAAAACAGAGAGAAAATGGGTGAGTTTAATCCCAAAGAAGAGCAACAAAGCTCGATACCATGTTGGAATTCATGAGTGTTTGTCTCATGTCAAGAGAGTATTCAGTTAACTTGTAACTGAATCCCCTTCAACCATACAACAGGAACTCACCATTAAAAGGAAGAGACAACCAACTGGTGGTTGAATCCTCTCACACCCTATACTACAACCAAGATCCTAGAGAGTAAACTGGTTATAGAAAGCTGAGATTCTCTAGTTTGAATCTATCCTTCAGTAGTAACACAACACTTTGAGTTTGTGTACTTAAGATGAAGAGGATTTAGAATCAGTAAGCTAGAGCTTAAGAGAAGATAAAGAAGAGTTTAGAGTGAGTTTTAAAGTATTAGGCTGCCTTAAGGAAAGAGAGTTAAGGCAGCCTCTAAACCATAACTCTAAACTCCTTACATTGTGAATATTGTTTAGACACAAGCAAGGAGAGAGAGACGAAATTAGACTGAAAGAACTTGTATTGATACTGGATAACTTGTTACAAGAGTGGTGAAGCCTTTAAATAGGCAATCACTTACAATAAACAAAGATTAAATCAGGGAACACTAAACTACTAATATAATGGGGAAATGGAAGACTCCAGGAGGATATGGACAAGGGGAGGCACGACCAGAAGCAGAGAAAGAGACAGGAGAGAGGTTGGCACAGCCTGCTTGAGTGAAAGGGACAGTCCACCGCTTCTCCAAAGCAACCCATGTGACTTCTTCTTTTCAAATTCAAACAAGACTCTCTTATTTAAATTCAAACATTTTTCCTTTACTTCTCAGAGGTTCCCACGTCCATAAGGTCCTCCACAACTCATTCCTTGCCTTGCAAGTCAGGTTAGGTCAAGTGGTAGCTTGGGGAGCAAGTCTGTACAAAACAGAACCAAATTGGCTTCTCTGTATGAACTTATATCCTTGGATCATCAACCAGCTTTTCCTTCTGGTCATTCCTTTATTTATTTCAATAGGAATCAGATGGGTGGAAGTGCAAGAATAGGGTGGACTGCACGGACTGCACGGACACAGTACGGACCGCACGGACAAGAGAAGTTCCAAGTGAAGAGGTAAACCATTTGTGGAGGTTGGACGAGTTGTGTAAACTTAGGCATGGTACGGACAGGTGGTCCGCACCATTGACCGTGACAGATCATACCTCGCCATATCTCATCTGTCCATGTATGGAGAGCTTATCAGCAGCAAGTGATAACTCAGATAACTCAGTGGGTTATTCACCCGGTGGATCCTAACGCTAAGAGGCTAGCAGTCTGACAGTTGCCATGAGCTGACAGCATCTTGGTATCTTTGGGAAGATGCCAAAGCATGAGGATCCTGATTGTCATTTCAAAGAGACGCCCCTTCTTGTTGATTCCCACACGCCCATGTTGATTATTTGAGTGTATTCCTTTACTATATATTGTAACTCCTCTTCATTAATAAATCAAGCAAGTAATGAGAGTCTTTTATTCAGAAATGTCTCACTCTCTAAGTCTGATTATCTCTTAAATCTCTTAAATCTCCTTTAATCTTCATAAATCTCTGTCTAATTCTTCTATGACTTAAGATCCTTAGAAATCTTATGGTATCGAGCCAGGCTGGTTTTTCAACCTGTGTTCTTAAGTTCTCGTGTGTTCTGAGGATCAGGGTGCTAGATCTTTGAGAAACTTGTGCCCCAGGTTCCGTTGGTGTTTGTCTTTGAGATCTGGTCTCAAGGTGGTTCCTGCAGGCTAAGGCTTACCGGGTGTTCCCAAGAGTCTGGTGTGGTGTTTGAAGAAGAAGGGTTCTAAAGGTGGAAGCTTTGAGGTGTTCTTAGGTTCAAGCTTAAAGCTCAGATCTTGGAGTTTGGTGTTTGTGTGAGCTAAAGGAGAAGTCTTTGAGGTTGTCTTTGTTGACATGAAGGCATCAAGAGGAGTATGCAACATAGACATAAAGGAGAGATCAAGAGAAGCTCAAGGCAGTGTGATCTATACATGTACTGGGATGAGACTATCTTAACCTAGCTTTGGCACAAGGCAAGAAATGAGTCTGGATGATTATAAATATCCCATGAGACACTCTGGGCTATGGGATTATTTAAATGAAGAGCAGTGACCTGAGCTAGAAACCAAAGGGAGATCACATGTGAGGTTAAGGAGGAGAGAGGTTGGCTACAGATGTCACTTTCACTCTATCGTCCGAGCCAACTTGTCCCATTTGCTTACTATTTTTATTGTTTCTCATATTGTCTTGTTGCAACACCTTGTAGCCTATATTAGGCATGTAACCAGAAACAAATCAGGCAAGGAAATCATATTCTCTCCTTTCTATCTCTCTTGCACCTAAATCTCTCACTCTCTCCTGTTTTGGTGTTCTTCATATTTCCAGCCATAAACTCTGTCTAAATCTCTCTTAAACTCTCACTAAATCTCTAAATCTCACATGGTATCAGAGCCATATGCTCTTGAGACCTAAACTTTTACTCTCTCTTCACTTACTCCAGAAATTCTCTGAGTTTCATTTCTATTTTGGCAAAGTTCATCCTGTTCTTCAGCTGTTCATCATTTCCAGCTCCGAAATTGCCAAAATGGAAAGATTTCACCAAGAAGATGAAGAAGGAGAACTCATTCCAGTGACCCTAGAGGGTCCTAACTATCTTTATGGTCAAGAGTGGCCAGAGTTATCTTGGGAAGTCATGGACTTTGGGACAGCCACATCATGGATGAAACTTCAAAGAGGATGGCTCTAGAGGATAGTCAGGCTACTTGCCTGAAGCATGAAGACAAGTGGGTTCAAGAGGAACATCAAGCACTTGGAATTATACACAGATCTCTGTCTGAAAAATCTTGGAGGATCATTATCATCTCAAACCGCCAAGAATCTATGGGAGAAGCTTCAAAATGTTTATGGAAATCTATGGGAGAGTCTTCTGCTGTTTATGAGCAAGACAAAATTTTCAGTCTTCTCCTAAACCTGGATTCACTCTACAATAGTCTGATAAGTCATATCATCCAAGAAAGGAAGCCCAGTTCCCACGAAGCCAGCCGAGTACACTTAAGCTCAAGGAGTTTGAGCATCAAGTAATTGAAGGAAGAACCATGTATTCTATTATGTGGTGATTCTAATGAAGGAGGAACATGGAGGAGTATGGCGGGGCGACCAATTCTGATGGCCCAGTGACCAGAAGAGACTTTGATTCCTTTATAAGAGCTAAGGCCCTTATCTCACCCGTGAGGTTGGTAAAATTCTCCTGACTCTAAACCCATTATCATAGATTCGAGCTAGCCATCACATGGGATGGAACCTGGTTAGTAATATCAAACCTGCCTCAGGAATGTGCTTATAGCAAATGGTGATAAGGTTAGGATAGAAGGGATAGGGAACCTTAGACTGTTTGATAAAGAATCAACTGCCTTGTATATGCCTACCACATCAAATTTGCTATCGTGAAAAGAGCAACCATTGATCTGAATTGTCAAGTTGTCTTTAGACCATGAGGTTGAGTTTCAAGACTTGAAGACAGGGCAGGTTATTGGTAGAGGCACAGCCATCGGATCTGTATCACCTGAGAAGACTAAGATATCTGGTGCATCGCCTGCCACGCCTGATCAGTGATTCTAATGTGAGAGCACCATATGGCACTCTAGATTGGGACATCCCCATACTGGCCTTGAACTTGATGCTTCCGGTATGGTGTTTCAAAATGATGAATGTGAGCATGTATCTTGGGGAAGCATTGTAGGACTGTCTTTCCAAGGTCTAGACTAGCTATGAGAAGTGTTTCGACCTGGTTCATTCTGATGTGTGGACAGCACCTTGTATTTCAGAGAGAATCACAAGTACTTTGTCACCTTCATTGATGAGAAGTCAAAATACACATGGGTGACTCTGATTCAGAAAAAGACCCTGGAGGCATTCAAGAACTTCCATAACCATGTTTCCAACCATTTCAATGCCAAGTTGAAGATTCTCGTCTGATAATGGTGGAGAGTACACTAGTCAAGCATCAAGCAATATCTAGCTCAGCATGGGATCATTCAGCAAACTAGCTGTCCTTACACACCACAACAAAATGGAGTGGCTGAGAGGAAAAATAGACATCTGATGGAGGTGGCCAGAAGCATGATGTTCCATACAAGTGTACCTAAAAGGTTTTGGGAGATGCAGTCGACAGCATGCTATTTGATCAACCGGATTCCAACCAGAATCCTTCAAGACCATCTCCATTTGAGGTATTGAATAAAACCAGACCATCTATTGATCATATGGTATTTGGGTGTCTTTGCTTTGTCTTGATACCGGAGAGCAAAGAAATAAGCTAGAGGCCAAGAGTACAAGAGCTATGTTCATTGGCTACCTCCAAACCAAAAGGGTTATAAGTGTTATGAACCAGAAACTAGGAGAGTTCTTGTGTCTCGAGATGTGAAGTTTGTGGAATCTAGAGGATACTACAACAACAAAGATTGAGTGATCTTGAGAATCTATCCCAATCAACCTCGATAGAGCAAGCAATCTTAGACGTAATGGAGAGCATTGGGATCAGTATACCTATGGAGAAGAAAGGTACTGGATCAGATGAGACTAGGCAAGCTCCCACCAGTCTAGTGAAGCAGACCAACACTGATGAGTCTGAGGGTCAGGAAGTTCCTCACCTTGACCATGGGGGGTAACAACAATACTGAGCCAATTCATGATCAAGATGAGCAACAAGATCAAGAGGATCAAGAAGCACCAGTGGTGAATGAGAACCAGACTTTGGAAAATGAAGAGGAGGTTCAACATGAAGAACCACAACCAGTACTAAGGAGGAGTACTAGGATCAAACAACCGGCTTCTAATTGATCAACACAAGGGCTTCAACAGCCAAGCAGTTGCTCATCCCACTCAAGCAACATGCTCCCTTGCTCAATATCCTATGGATCATCAAGCTTTCACCACTAATCTTGATGAGGCGCATATACCAAGGTCATATGAAGAGGCTATGGCAATCAAGGAATGGAGAGATTCAGTAGGAGATGAGATGGGTGCTATGGAGAAGAATGGAACCTGGTTTGAAACTGAGCCCCAAAGGCAAAAGGCTGTTACTAGCATGCTGTTGTTCACAATTAAGTACTTAGCCAATGGGAAACCTGAAAGGAAGAAGACCAGGCTGGTAGAAGAGGCTACACTCAAGTATATGGTGAGGACTATCTTGAAACCTTTGCACCAGTGGCAAAGCTTCACACCATAAGGATTGTGCTATCTCTGCTGTAAATTTGGAATGGGACCTTTGGCAAATGGATGTCAAGAATGCATTTCTACAAGGAGAGCTAGAAGATGAGGTATACATGCGCCCACCACCTGGTATGGAAGGTATGGTTAAACCAGGCAATGTTTTGAGGCTTAGGAAAGCAATCTATGGTCTGAAGCAATCCCCAAGAGCCTGGTACCACAAGCTAAGCACAACTCTTAATGGAAGAGGTTTTGTGAAATCTGAAGCTGATCATACCCTATTCACTCTGACCAGCCAGCAAGGAATCATTGTTATTCTTATCTATGTGGATGATATCATCATCACAGGCAGTGATAAAGAGGGGATCAACTCAACCAAAGCATTCCTAAGGCAACATTTGACATCAAGGACTTGGGAGAGCTCAAGTACTTTCTAGGGATTGAGATGTAGGTCTAAGGAAGGGTTGTTCCTGTCCCAAAGAAAATACACTCTTGATCTGCTAAAAGAAGCTGGGGATCTTGGTGGTAGAACTGCTAAAACTTCTGTGAGGAGGGATACAAAGTGATGCGGAGGGGAGTATGAAAACAAGGCTTAGAGATGTGAAGCACTATAGGAGGATGGTGGGAAAACTCATATATCTCAATCACAAGCAGATGTGTGCTTTGCAGTTAATCAAGTGAGCCAGCATATGCAAGTCCTAAGATGCACCATTGGAACATGGTTGAAAGAATTCGAGGTACTTAAGAGAAGCACCAGGCCAAGGAGTGTGGATGGGTTGCAAAGAGCACTGAGATAGTTGGCTATTGTGATGCTGATTGGGCTGGAGATAGGATGAATGTGAGGTCTACAACCGGCTATTGCACCTTCATTGGAGGTAATTTGGTAACATGGAAGAGCAAGAAGCAGAAGGTGGTTTCATGTTCAAGTGCCGAGCGCAGTATATGAGCCATGAAAGCTTACAAGCGAGCTGATTTGGATCAAAGGGCTGCTTAAGGACTTGGGAATTGAGACTACAACACCATAACCATGCACTGTGATAACCAGGCTGCTATACACATTGCTAGTAACTCAGTCTTCCATGAGAGAACCAAACACATTGAAGTGGACTGCCACAAGGTTAGACAAGCAGTGGAACAGAAGGTGATATTGCCATGTTACACAAGGAGTGAAGACCAGCTAGCTGATATCTTCACAAAGGCAGCAAGCACTAAGGTTTGTGAGCTCATCCATCCGAGATTGGGGCTCATACCTCTCATGTCACTGATCTCTCCTCCATGGAGTAATCTACTTTTTCCTGGCTTGGTTTTGTCCCATTGGTTTTACCTAGCTAAGGTTTTAATGAGGATTGCTTCATGGCTTCCAAGCTTGACTTGTTCCACATGGTCAAGCTTGAGGGGAGTGTTGACATGAAGGCATCAAGAGGAGTATGCAACATAGACATAAAGGAGAGATCAGAGAAGCTCAAGGCAGCAGGATCTATACATGTACTCTGGATGAGACTATCTTAACCTAGCTTGGCATACAAGGCAAGAAATGAGTCTGGATGATTATAAATATCCCATGAGACACTTCCAAGGCTATGGGATTATTTAAATGAAGAGCAGTGACCGTTGGAGCTAGAAACCAAAGGGAGATCACATGTGAGGTTAAGGAGGAGAGAGGTTACAGATGTCACTTTCACTCCCCACGTCCGAGCCAACTTGTCCCATTTGCTTACTATTTTTATTGTTTCTCATATTGTTTGTTGCAACACCTTGTAGCCTATATTAGGCATGTAACCAGAAACAAATCAGGCAAGGAAATCATATTCTCTCCTTCTCTATCTCTTGCACGAAATCTCTCTCTCTCTCTCCTGCTCTTGGTGTTCTTCATATTTCCAGCCATAAACTCTGTCTAAATCTCTTAAACTCTCACTAAATCTCTAAATCTCACAGTCTTGAAGATTTAATCTGAAAGCTCAGATCTTTATCAATCCTGTGGGTGTTGCTACAAAGTTGAAGTCTTATCTTAAGAAATGGAAGGTGGTGGAGTCTACATGAAGGTTGCTGCTACTTTCAAGGGGAATAACTATCTTGTGTGGTCAAGGATGGCCAGGAATGCTGTCGGAAGCAAAGGGTTACTGAAACACATCACAACCGGAGAAGCTCCAATGCTTATTACTCTGGGAGGAGGACTCAAGTGAGGCACTTGAGAAATGGCAGCAAGAGGAGTGTATTGTACTCTCAGCTCACCGCTTCTTGGAACAGAACCTGATGGAAGCATACAGCCACTGTGAGACCAAGAAAGGAGTGTGGGACACATTGAAGAAGGTGTATGGGAATACATCAAATCTGAGCAGGGTGTTTGAAATAAAGCAAGCTCTCAACAATCTGGTGCAAGAAGACATGGATTTTGAGAAGCATTTGGGGAAGTTCAGGGCTTTATGGTCAGAACTCGAGATGCCAGGCCGAATACTACTACGGATGCTGATGAACTCAACAAGAGGAGAGAGCAAGACAAGGTGTTTGGGCTGTTACTCACCTTAAACCCAGCATATGGTGGTCTCATTCAGCACATGTTGAGACTCGACACACTGCCTGACTTGGAAGAAGTGTGTGCTCGATCCAAAAGGAGCATGGTTCCATGGGATTGTTTGGCAAAAAGGGAAAGGAGTTGGCTTTAGCAAACCAGGCATCACACTGAACAAGGAGAGGTGGTACAAGCTAACAAGGCAGTACATGGGAAGAATGAGAGGTTCAATGGAACCTGCATCATCTGCAAGAAGCAAGGCTATAAGAAGAGTCAATGCTGGATCCTTCACCCACATTTGAAGCCTAGCTAAGTTCAACAAGGAGGCAAGGGCTCATTTGGGAGAGGTTACTGGTGGGGCAAGCTCAAGCAAGACTCAAGAGATGAGGTGGACAATGGGAAGTCTTAGTGGCTTATAATCTGGTGGTTCAAGCTCAAGAGGCAACAATGATGGAGAGTATTGAAGAGATCAGACTTGATGCTCTCATCAAACTCTTCAAGGATAATGGTAACACCTTTGGGTATTCCTTTGTGTTGAGATGAAGAAGAAATAAGGCAGTGTTGATATGAAGAAGAGATGAGCACACGGTTTGAAGAGAAGAAGTGAAGTCTGTCCGCATAAGTCTCCTATTGTAACCTAGCTTGGATTGCAAGTCAAGGAAGGTAACCTGTGTCCCAAAGACATGCCTCATGAGCCAAAGAGATTGGGGTTTGGTTGACCAGCTGCAAGAGTTTGAATGGATTTAAATAAGGAGATCACATGTTCTCGATAAGATCTCAGATTTGTTCAGACCTGCACTATCTCTCCACCAGCAGGTTGTCCTCTTGTTTATTATTTTACTCTTTTGTTTGTCTTTTATGTTAGGCAAGTTGCCTATATATTGTAAACATCCAGAATGAATTAACCTAAGGAATTATTCTCTTCTCTCTCTCAATTCGAAATCCACTCTCTCTCCTCTCTTCTTTTCTTCATGTTCTTGAGTTTCCAGCAGTACTTTCTTGACTTCCAGCAATAAACTACCTATAAATCTCTTATTCTCACATGGTATCAGAGCTCTAAGCTCTGAGACCTCTCTGTTCTTCATATCTTCCGCAAATTCACTCAGATTTTCTCACTTGCCTGACTTTGTTTTCACTTTGCTGGATTTAAATCCTCTCAGACCTTCTTCTATTTCCATAAATTCTTTATTTAATCTGAGTTCTTATACTCTTCTCTCTGGAAATTATATTCTCCAATTTCTAGATTCATATCCTTTCTGGTTCCTTTATCTTTGTCCAATGGATAAAAGAAAACCAGCCATGGAAATGGAGTCAAGAATTTTATTCCAAGAACCCTTGAGGGTTCTAATTATCTGGTGTGGTCAAGAGTTGCCAGAGTTACCTTGGGGAGTCATGGACTTTGGGACAGCCATATTATAAAGGCTGAAGCTTCAAAAGGATGGCTCAAGTGGAGGAACCAGCACATGACCTGAAGAATGAAGACAAGTGGGTTCAAGAAGACCAGTTAACACTTGAGATCATTCATAATTCTCATGTAATCAATTTGAGGCTTACTTGCACTTTAAAACTGCCAAGCATCTATGGGAGAGTCTTCAAACTGGTTATGGTAATCTATGGGAGAGTCTCCAAACTGTGTATGAGCAAGACAGGTTCTTCTCATAAGCCCGATTCATCCTACAACAATCTGATAAATTATTTCCTTAGAGAAAGGAAGCTTCCTGATTTGAAGATGTATGTTCCTTGAGAAGCCAGCCTAATACATTTAAGCTCAAGGAGTTTGAGCCCCGTGATTCAAGGAAGAACAATGTATTCACTGGAGATTCAACTGAAGGAGGAACATGGAGGAGTAACCCTGATGGTCCAGCCACCAGAAGAGACCTTGATTCCTTGATAAAGCTGCCAAGGCCCTTATCTCACCAAAGGAGGCTGGTACACACTCTCTTGACTCTAAACCCATTATTATAGATTCAGAGCTAGCCATCACATGATTAGTGATAGGAACTTGATCAGTGATATCCAGCCTGCCTCAGGGAATGTTATTATAGCAAATGGTGATAAGGTGAAGATAGAAGGGATAGGGAACCTTAGGTTGTTTGATGGGAATCTACTGCCTTATATATGCCTCAGCTTTACATCTAATTTGCTATCTGTGAGGAAGGCTACTGTTGATCTGAGTTGTCAGGTTGTCTTCAGACCAGATGAGGTTGAGTTTCAAGACTTAAAGACAGGCATGTTATTGAAAAGGTCACAGCCATCAGGAACTATATCATCTTCAAGATTAAGCTATCTGAATCGCTTCTTCACTTTGCATGGTCAGACATCTACTGGAGTTGAGAGCACCATATGGCATGCTAGATTGGGACATCCTCATACTAGAGCTTTAAATCTGATGCTTCCTGGAGTGGTCTTTAAGAATGATGAGTGTGAAGCTTGCATCTTGGGGACGACAGACAGTCTTTCCAAGGTCTAGCACTATCTATGAGAAGTGTTTCACCTGGTTCACTCGATGTGTGGACTGCTCCTTGTATGTCCAGAGAAAATCATAAATACTTTGTCACCTTCATTGATGAGAAGTCCAAGTACACATGGGTGACATTGATACGCCTAAGGACGAGTCTTGGAAGCCTTCAAGAATTTTCAGTCTCATGTTGCCAACCATTTCAGTGCTAAGTTGAAGATTCTCAGGTCGATAATGGTGGAGAGTACACAAGTCAAGCATTCAAGCAATACCTAGCACAACATGGGATTATTCATCAAACTAGCTGTCTCTATACTCCTCAGCAAAATGGAGTTGCTGAGAGGAAGAATAGGCACCGATGGAAGTGGCTAGATCAATGATGTTTCACATGAATGTCCCAAAGAGGTTCCGAGTGATGTGTGATGTCTGCTTTACCCGATCAATAGGACTCCAACTAAAGTCCTCAACGACCTCTCTCCTTTGAAGTCCTCAACAAGAGCAAGCCATCTCCTCGATCACTGCGTGTGTTTGGATGCATTTGCTTTGTACTGGTACCAGGAGAACAGAGGAATAAGCTTGATGCTAGAAGCTCAAAGGCTATGCTCATTGGTTATTCTCCAACACAAAAAGGTATAAGTGCTATGATCCGGCAAGAAGAGTTCTAATATCAAGAGATGTGAAGTTTTGGAAACAAAGGGTATTATGAGGAAAAGAGTTGGGATGAATTGAAGGATCTGTCTCAACCATCGACAATGCCACCAATCTCGAGGATATTGGAGAGTCTTGGTATTAACATGCCTCAGGGAATCAGGACAAGAGCACGCCATAATCGAAGCTGCATCTGGTCCAAAAATGATTGATGAAAATGGAGTTGATGTAGCTGAAGGGAATCAGGAAACCATTCATCCCGATCCCGAAGGGGAATCAACATGAATTGATATGATAAATCTGATATCGGCAATACTGATAAATCTGATATCGCAATGAGGCTCATGATAGAGAAGTTCATGATCAGGATGAAAGGCAACAAGATTCAGTCCGGTGAGGATGTACATCAGGTCCGCATAACTTAGAGAAGTACAGGATCAAGAAACCCCATCAAACCGGATCAACACAAGAGTATATTTCAATGCTGAAGCAAAGGGCTCATCCAATAAGTGCAGTATGCTCCCTTTCCCAAGATCCGAAGAGCATCAAGTATTCATTGGGGAATTGGATCAGAATACATTCCAAGATCATATGAAGAGGCTATGCAACATGAGGAGTGGAGAGCATCCTGTTGGAGATGAGATGGGTGCCATGATCAAGAATGATACATGGTTTGAGACTGAGCTTCCCAAAGGCAAGAGAGCAGTGACAAGTCAGCTTCTATACACCATCAAGTATGGAGCTAATGGAAAGCCGAGAGGAAGAAGACAAGGCTGGTTGCAAGAGGATACACTCAGGTCTATGGTGAAGATTATCTGATACTTTTGCACCAAGGCAAAGCTGCATACTATAAGGATTCTTCTATCAATTGCTGTCAACTTAGAATGGGATCTATGGCAGATGGATGTGAAGAATGCCTTCTACAAGGAGAGTTGGAAGATGAATATATCTCCTCCCTCTGGTCTGAAGACATGGTGAAACAGGGAATGTTCTGAGATTGAAGAAGGCAATATATGGTGAAGCAATCACCAAGAGCCTGGTAGTACAAGCTGAGCACAACTCTCAATGGAAGAGGTTTTGTGAAGTCGGCTGATCACACCTCTTCACCCTAATCACCAACAAGGCATTGTCATTCGTATATGTGGATGATATTATCATCACTGGCAGTGACAAGGAAGGTATCAACTGACTAAAGCTTTCCTTAAGACATCTTTTGATATCAAAGACTTGGGGAGTTAAAGTACTTCCTAGGGATTGAGATATGTAGATCCAAAGAAGGACTGTTTTATCCCAAAGAAAGTACACTCTTGATTTGCTGAATGGAGGTGATTGGAGCAAGAGTAGCAAAGACTCCACTTGAAGATGGCTATAAAGTATTATGCGGAGGGGAGTTTGAAGACAAACCCTATGGAGATGTCAAACACTATAGAAGAATGGTTGGGAAGCTGATCTACCTCACCATCACCGACCAGATGTGTTTTGCAGTTAATCAAGTCAGTCACACATGCAAAACCCAAGATACATCAATGGAATATGGTGGAAAGGATCTTGAGATATCTAAGAGAAGCACCAGGTCAAGGAGTTTGGATGGGATGCAATGGAAGCACCGAGATCACTGGATATTGTGATGCATATGGACAGGAGATAGGGTTGAGGAGATCAACCACTGGGTATCGCACCTTTATGGAGGCAACTTAGTCACTGAAGAGCAAGAAGCAGAAGATAGTATCATGTTCAAGTGATGAGGCGTGAGTATAGAGCAATGAGGAAGCTTACTAGTGAGCTCATTGGATCAAGAACCTGTTAAGAGACTTGGGCATAGAGACTACAACTCCTATCACCATGCACTGACAACCAGGCTGCCATTCATATAGCATCCAACAGTATGTTCCATGAGAGGACTAAACACAAGTGGATTGCCACAAAGTGAGACAAGCAGTGGAGCAACAAATCATCCTACCTTGCTACACTAGAAGTGAAGACCAGCTGGCTGACATTTTCACAAAGGCAGCAAGCAGCAAAGTCTGTGAGTTCATCCATTCAAAGCTTGGACTCATAGAACTCACATCTAAATGACTTTCCTATCATGGAGACTTCTACTCTTTTCCTTGGTGTGTTTTGTCCCACCGGTTTTGCATATCAAGGTTTTAATGAGGAAGTTCTTCGATGATTCCAAGCTTGACTTGTTCCCAAAGTCAAGCTTGAGGGGAGTGTTGAGATGAAGAAGAAAAGGCAGTGTTGATATGAAGAAGAGATGAGCACCTGGGTTTGAAGAGAAGAAGAAGTCTGTCCGCAAGTCTCCTATTGTAACCTAGCTTGGATTGCAAGTCAAGGAATGTAACCTGTGTCCCAAAGACATGCCTCATGAGCCAAAGAGACGCTGGGGGTTTGGTTGACCAGCTGCAAGAGTTTGAATGGATTTAAATAAGGAGATCACATGTTCTCAGATAAGATTCAGATTTGTTCAGACTGTCACTATCTCTCCACCGTGTTGTCCTCTTGTTTATTATTTTACTCTTGTTTGTCTTTTGTTAGGCAAGTTGCCATATATTGTAAACATCCAGAATGAATTAATCTGAGGAATTATTCTCCTCTCAATTTCAAATCCACTCTCTCTCTTCCTCTCTCTCTCTCTCGTTCTTCATGTTCTTGAGTTTCCAGCAGTACTTTCTTGACTTTCCAGCAATAAACTACCTATAAATCTCTTATTCTCACACTTTGGTGCATCCATGATTGCTAGTGCTGATAGTTCAATAAATATACATGATCATCTTAGAAATTGTGATATTGATAGGATTGATCATGCATATGATACTGCTCATGCATATAAGCCATCTAGTATTCTTGCTCACCTTGCTAGATCATCCACATGTCCATATAAACCCCTCATTGTTGACTCTGGTGCATCTCATCATATGATTAGTGACACTAGGCTGATCACTAGCATTGAGCCTGCCCATGGCAATGTGATGATAGCAAATGGTGCTAAAATCCCTATTAAAGGAATAGAAAGCTCAAACTGTTTGATAAAGATTCTAAAGCCCATTATATGCCCGATTTCACTTCTAATCTATTATCTGAAGAAATGTGCTACTGATCTAAATTGTAATGTCATCTTCAGTCCTAACAGTGTGAAATGATATGGAGAGAAAGTAGCTTTGGGATGTAAAACCAAGGGAGATCTTTATGTGCTTGAGAATCTGAATTCATTGCTGCTGTTTCAAAATTTAGTTGTTCTTTTTCTTCTGTTTCTACTAGTCTTAGTAAGAATGCATTGTGGCATGATAGACTAGGACACCCTAATAAGGCTTTAAAACTGATGTTGCCGTGTTTCTTTTGAGAATAATGATTGTGAATCTTGTATTTTAGGCAAGCATTGTAAAACCTGTTTTTCAAGTTCTTCTACTATCTATGATAAGTGTTTTGATCTTGTGCACTCTGATGTTTGGACTGCTCCGTGCTTATCTAGGGAAAATCAGAAATATTATGTCACTTTCATTGATGAAAAATCCAAATACACCTGGTTAACTTTAATTCCAACCAAAGATAGGGTGCTTGATGCATTTAAAAATTTTCAATCATATGTGACTAACCATTATCAAGCCAAGATCAAGATTTTCGGTCTGATAATGGAGGAGAGTACACAGGCAATGCATTCAAGGAACACCTATCTCGGAGTGGCATTCTTCATCAAACTAGTTGTCCTTACACTCCACAGCAAAATGGAGCGGCTGAGAGGAAGAACAGGCACTTAATGGAGGTTGCGAGGTCCATGATGTTTCAGGCCAATGTTCCTAAAAGATTTGTTAATATGAGAAGCCAATGTCCATTCTTCTTATGCAAGGGAAGTACCTAAAACTATACTTATTCTTGTTTGAATAGGTTTGCCTTTAATTGATGCATGTGTGTGTGCATTGTTTGAATCAGGTACTTGAGCTCATAATGGAGAGTCGGGTCGCTTGATCAAACCCTTTGATGATGGCGGAAGTCGAAGAAAGGGGAGACAAAACCAGCCAAATGAAGAGTTCCAAGCAGTTTTAGTGTGAAGCAAGGAAGGCATTGGTGCCTGCTTGCCATTGAAGTAAGCCATGATCCAGGGTTTATGAGTCCCTAACTTGATCATAAGACTCATAAACCCACCGCCAATCCCTAAGCTGAGGGTAATGCGACTTTTTCCTATGTGATGGTTTTATCCCATGAGGTTTTCCATGTTGAGATGAAGCAATGAAAGACCAAGAGAGATCAAAGGAAGAGCATACGCCAGCAAAGATGATTTGAATCTACCTTGGGAATCAAGGCAATCCGCATAGACTTGGGAACCAAGGAACTGATGTGCAACTAATGTGCTTTATGTAATCAAAGTTGAAGAAGTCCAAGGTGATTAAATAATGGCTGGATGTCGGCAAGGCTGAAGAGGAACGTTGGAGTGGTGTGGACCACTTGGTCACATGCTTGTGCAGGCTGAAGAGAGACGGCGTGCTGTCCCTTTCAAGCTCCACTCGCAGCCTTCTCTTTGTTTATTCTTTTCCTTGTCTCCTTGTGTCCTGATTTGCTCTTTAAATATTGTTGTATGAGCTACTCTTTTGGCAAGCAATCAACGAGCTCTTTAGTTGCTTCTCTCTCATCATGAATTCTCTTATCTCTCTCTTGTTCTTGCTCGGTTTCCAGCAAATAAATCTCTTAAATCTCTTAATCTCACATGGTATCAGAGCCTCCAGCTCTTGAGACCTAAATCTCACTATTCTAAACTCATTCTTCCGAAATCTACTCATTTCCACTCTGTTTCTCTTTTATTCTCACCAACAATTTTTCTCTTTCTCACTGATTTGAACTGGAGATGGATATGGACAATGGGAAGGTGAAGGTGAAGGTTCCAGTTGCTCTTAATGGAGTCAACTATCTACTGTGGTCAAGGCTAGTTAAGACAGCCTTAGGAGGAAGAGGTCTTTGGTCTCATGTAGCTGAAGGCAAGTCCTCTAAACAAACCAGCCTAGAGAGGATGGTAAAGAAGTGGTGGCTGATGATGGCAAATGGGATCAGGAGGATCTCATGGTGTTGACTATCATTCAAGGAAGCCTTGATACACCAATCTTGGAAGCTTACTCCTACTGTGAAACTTCAAGGAACTATGGGATACTCTACAAAAGGTTTATGGTAACATTTCTAACCTTAGTAGAGTATTTGAAGTGAAGAAAGCCATTAACTCTCTCCAGCAAGAGGACCTGACTTTACCAAACATTTTGGGAAGTTTAGAGCCTTATGGGCAGAGCTATAGATGTTAAGGCCAGCTACTGTTGATGCAAGTGTTCTAAACGAAGAAGAGAACAAGACAAGGTCTTTGCCTTACTTCTCACACTGCATCCAAGCTACAATGATCTGATTAAGCACATACTGAGCTGAGAAGTTACCCACTCTTGAAGAAGTGTGCTCCAGATTCAAAGAGAGCAAGGGTCAGTGGATCTATTTGAGGAAAAGGCTTGTCCTTGGAAACCAAGCTGAAGGTGTTGCAAACAAGGGGTCTTACAAGGCAGAAGACAAGAAAGTGTGGGTTTGTGATCATTGCAAGAAGAAGGGTCATGGAAGAGACAAATGCTGGATCCTGCATCCCCATCTCAAGCCCTCGGTTCAGGACTCCTCACAATGATGCAAGAGCTCACTTCTCTGGTGAAATGGAGCCATCCAGTCCACACACACCTGAAGAGAAGGTCATGAACAGCAAGCAGCTACAAAGCTATGAGTTCTGCGCATGGAGATTTCATCAAGAGGTCTGAGATTGATGCACTGATCAAAGCCCTCAAGGAAAACTCTGGTAACACCCTTGGTATCTCTAAATGCATGCATTGATGGTATATTGAATGCTTCAATGCTCAAACTGCCTAAACCGCTTGTGATTGATTCTGGTGCTAGTCATCATATGATTAGTGACTTAGAACTGATTAGTAACATTGCTCCAGCCGTGGGTCATGTAATGGTAGCTAATGGTGCAAAGGTTCCTATTAAGGAGTAGGAGATCTTAAACTATTTAACAAGGATTCTAAAGCCTTTTATATGCCTACATTCACCTCTAATTTGCTATCTGTAAAAGAGCCACCAATGACTTGAATTGCAATGTTATTTTCACTCCTAATGAGGTTTATTTTCAGGATACTGAGACTAGTAGGTTGCTGGGCAAGGTGTGACAAAGGCGACTTATACTTGCTCAAGGACACTAAGCTTGCATGATTTATCTGTTGCTTTAAATTCTATTTCTGATTTCCTAAGGATGTATTATGGCATGCTAGATTGGGACACCCCATTCTCGAAGCTTTGAACATCATGTTGCCTAGTATCTTGTTTAAGTCTGATTGTGAAGCTTGTATCCTGAAAGCATTGCAAATCTGTTTTACAAGATCAAGTACCATTATGAGAACTGCTTTGATTTGATTCATTCTGATGTGTGGACAGCCCTTGTGCCTCTAGAGAACAGCATAAGTATTTTGTGACGCTTATTGATGAAAAATCAAAGTATACCTGGATCACATTGCTTCAATCTAAAGATAGGGTGTTAGAAGCTTTTATAAACTTTCAGAATCATGTATCTAACCATTACAATGCCAAGATCAAAATTTTTAGATCAGATAATGAGGGGAATATACAAGCCATTCTTTCAAACAACATCTGGCCAAACATGGAGTGATTCACCAAACCAGCTGCCCATACACACCTCAGCAAAATGGTGTAGCTGAGAGGAAGAATCGCCACCTTATGGAGGTTGCAAGAAGCATGATGTTCCACACTAATGTGCCAAAGAGGTTTTGGGAGATGCTGTCATGACAGCTTGTTATCCGATCAATAAAATCCCCACCAAAACCTACAAGACCAGTCTCCACATGAGGTATTGAACAAACAAAACCCTCCATTGATCACCTTAGGGTATTTGGTTGCTTGTGTTTTGTCTTGACCAGGACAACAAAGAAACAAGCTAGAACCAAGGAGTACTGAGAGCAATGTTCATTGGTTATTCACCAAACCGAAGGGTATAAGTGCTATTCACCAGAAACAGGAGGGTCCTTATCTCTAGAGATGTGAAGTTTGCTGAGTATAAAGGCTATCATGATGAGAAGAGTTGGGAGGAAGTCAAGAACTTGTCTCAATCAGCTCTGATAGCTGGCAAACTTGAGGAGAATCATGGAAAGTATTGGTATAAGCATACAAGAGAGGAGCGCACCTACACCACCCACAGGCCAAGACCATCACTCACCAGATGCTGATGATGAGGTGGTTCCAGCTTCTCCTCTTGTTCCTGAGGGGGGGAATCAAACTGAACAGCAGCAACACCAAGAGGGTCCAAGTTCAGTGTCTCATGATCAAGAGGAGCAGCAAGAAGGTTCAGCAGTAGAGCAGGATGATGATGAACAATCCATAAATGATGAGGAGCCAACAGAATCAGAATCTACCCAAGTTCAGCTAAGGAGAAGTACTAGAACTGCATCCTCCTTCTAACGGATGAACACAAGGGTGTACTACAATGCAGAGGCAGTAGCTCATCCTATACAAGCAGTGTGCTCCTTGGCTCAGTATCCTCAAGAACATCAAGCTTTCATTGGAGAATTGGATCAGGAGTACATACCAAAGTCATATGATGAGGCTATGGCAATAAAAGAATGGAGAGAATCAGTAGGAGAAGAGATGGGTGCTATGGAGAAGAATGGAACCTGGTTTGAAGTGGCTTCCCAAAGGCAAGAAGGCAGTGACCAGCATGCTGATATTCACAATAAAGTACTTAGCCAATGGGAAACCCGAGAGGAAGAAAACCAGGCTGGTAGCAAGAGGCTACACTCAAGTGTATGGTGAAGACTATCTTGAAACTTTTGCACCAAGTAGCAAAGCTACACACCATAAGGATCCTGCTCTCTCGGGCTGTGAATTTGGAATGGGATCTTTGGCAAATGGATGTCAAGAATGCATTCTTACAAGGTGAACAGAAGACAGTATACGCTCACCACCTGGGGAAGCATGGTCAAGCCTGGTAATGTGCTGAGGCTGAGGAAAGCAATATATGGTCTGAAACAATCCCCAAGAGCCTGGTACCACAAACTAAGCTCAACACTGAATGGAAGAGGCTGTGAAATCAGAAGCTGATCACCCTACCTTAACCAGCCAGCAAGGGATCATTGTCATTCTCATCTATGTGGATGATATCATCATCACAGGCAGTGATAAAGAGGAATCAACTCAACCAAAGCTCCTTAAGGCAACATTTGACATCAAGGACTTGGGAGAGCTCAAGTATTTCCTGGGATTGAGATGTGTAGATCCAAGGAAGGACTGTTCCTGTCCCAAAGGAAATACACCCTTGACGTGTTAAAAGAAGCTGGTGACCTTGGTGGTAGAACAGCTAAAACACCACTTGAAGATGGGTATAAAGTGATGCGAGGGGAGATTGAAGACAAGACATATGGAGATGTAAAGCACATATAGAGGATGGTGGGCTGATATATCTCACTATCACAAGGCCTGATATATGCTTTGCAGTCAACCAAGTTAGCCAACACATGCAAGCTCCCAAGATGCACCATTGGAGCATGGTTGAAAGGATTCTAAGGTACCTAAGAGAGGCCGGACAGGGAATATGGATGGGATGCAATAGAAGCACAGAGATAGTTGGGTATTGTGATGCTGATTGGGCAGGAGATAGAGGACAGAAGATCAACCACAGGCTACTGCACCTTCATTGGAGGCAATCTGGTTACTTGGAAGAGCAAGAAGCAAAAGATAGTATCATGTTCAAGTGCGAAGCTGAATATGAGCCATGAGGAAGCTGACCAGGAGCTAATCTGGATCAGAAATCTACTTCATGACTTGGGCATAGAGACATCATCTCCTATCACCATGCACTGTGATAATCAAGCAGCCATACACATAGCATCCAACAGTGTCTTCCATGAGAGGACTAAACACATTGAGGTGGACTGCCACAAGGTCAGGCAGGCAGTGGAGCAAGGATCATACTTCCATGTTATACAAGGAGTGAAGATCAATTGGCTGACATTTTCACCAAAGCTGCTAGCATCAAGGTTTGCGAAGTTCATACACCTAAGTTAGGACTCGTGGACCTCTCATCTCACTGATTCTTCCCTTCATGAAGTGTTCTACTCTTTTCCTTAGCTGGGGTTTTGTCCCATGAGGTTTTACCTAGCTAAGTTTTAATGAGGAATGCTTCATGATTTCCAAGCTTGACTTGTTCCACATAGTCAAGCTTGAGGGGAGTGTTGAGATGAAGCAATGAAAGACCAAGAGAGATCAAAGGAAGAGCATTACGCCAGCAAAGATGATTTGAATCTACCTTGGGAATCAAGGCAATCCGCATGCACTTGGGAACCAAGGAACTGATGTGCAACTAATGTGCCTTATGTAATCAAAGTTGAAGAAGTCCAAGGTGATTAAATAATGGCTGGATGTCGGCAAGGCTGAAGAGGAACGTTGGAGTGGTGTGGACCACTTGGTCACATGCTTGTGCAGGCTGAAGAGAGACGCTATGCTGTCCTTTCAAGCTCCACTCGCAGCTCTTCCTTCTCTTTGTTTATTCTTTTCCTTGTCTCCTTGTGTCCTGATTTGCTCTTTAAATATTGTTGTATGAGCTACTCTTTTGGCAAGCAATCAACTTCTCTTTAGTTGCTTCTCTCTCTCATGAATTCTCTTATCTCTCTCTTGTTCTTGCTCGGTTTCCAGCAAATAAATCTCTTAAATCTCTTAATCTCACATTCCACACTTAGTTTTTTAATGAGACAAGTACTCTCAGTTCCAAGCTTGTCCAAGGATCTCCTATGGTCAAGCTTGAGGGGGAGTGTTGAAATGAAGAAGACAATAACCAGAGGAAAGGAGTTAGTTCATGATCAAAGGAGAAAGAAGCCAATTTGGTTCTGCCCAAACAAACTTACTCCACAAGCTACCATCTTGACCTAACTTACCTTGCAAGGCAAGAAAGGAGTTTGGAGACTTAATATGGACGTTGGAAGCTTATGAGAAGTCAAGGAAACCAGTTTGAATTCAAAAGAAAGGATCTGGTTTGAATTAAGCAAAAAGATCACATGTCATGCATAAGGACAAGCGGACCTTTCACTTTCACCAGGAAGGCTGTGCCTCTCCTCCTGTCCTTTCTACTCTTCCTGGACGTCAGACCTTGGCTGTATCCCCTTTGGCTTCATCTCATTCCACATAGAATTATTTTTTATGTTTCCCTGTTTTAGTAATTGTTTAATCATGTGTATTGCCTATTTAAAGGCTTCTCCATCACTTGTAACATTAATCCAGTATCAATACAAGTTTCTATCAATCTAATTTCGTGGCCTATCTCCCTACTTGTGTTCTAAACAATAGTCACAATGTAGAGTGCTTAGAAGTCATGGTGTAGAGGCTGCCTTAACTCTTCCTCTCTTAAGGCAGCTTAATACTTGTAAACTCACTTAAACTCTTCTTTATCTTCTCTTAAGCTCTAGATTACTGATTCTAAATCCTCTTCATCTAAGTACACAAACTCAAAGTGTTGTGTTACTCTGAAGGATAGATTAAACTAGAGCTTCTCATTTCTATATAGTTTACTCTCTAGGATCTTGGTTATAGTGCAGGCTGTTGAAAATTCAACCACCAGTTGGTTGTCTTTCAAGTGTGTGGGTGATTTCTGTTGTATGGTTGAAGGGGATTCAGTTACAAGTTAACTGAATACTCCTTGACATGAGACAAACACTGATGAATTCCAATAAGATTAGGTGATCTTAGTTCTTGCTTGCTACTTGATCAGGACACCTACTACGGTGTTGCATGGGAAGTCACCATTTGAGGTTCAACAAGTACAAGCCAGTTCTGACTCATCTCAGAGGTCTTTGGGTGTCTTTGCTATGTCATGGTTCTAGTGAATTGAGAAACAAGCTTGAAGCTAAGAGCACAAAGCTATGTTCATGGGTACTCCTCGAAGTCGAAAGGATACAAGTCTATGATGAAGACACTAGGAGGGTAATAGTCTCTAGAGAGGTGAAGTTTGTAGAAAAAAAGGCTACTATGAAGAATCGAGGAAGATCTGAAGGATTTAACCGGATAGAGCTAGTATCTTGAGGACAATCTTGGAGAACCTTGGGATCAATATGAACCAAGGCCAAAGTGGAGGAAGTGTACCAAGAAGAGCTACTGCTGCTGAGGGTGACCAAGGGAGTGCTGCTACTGATGGTGTTCATGTCCCCACCCTTGATCATGAGGGGAAGTGAACCAGAACTCTTAACCAAGGAGTGGGGAGAGTTCAAGTGGTCAAGAGAGTTCTAGCTCTCATGATCAAGGTGGTGATCAAGGTGTGGAGCCTATAGATCATCAAGAAGAGTCTGATCCGAAAGTGTGGTTCAAGAACAAGTGCAAGAAGATGAAGTGCAAAGTGAACAACAACAAGCACCAGCACCAGCTGAGGAGAAGCACACCGGATAAGGAAGGATCCTCCAACCTGGTAAACACGAGTGTACTACAATGCCCGGCTGTGGAGCATCCTTTCAAGCTGTGTGCTCCTGCTCAATATCCAGAAGAGCATTATGCCTTCAAGTGAGTTTAGATGAGAGCTATGTCCCAAGGAGCTATGAAGAGGCAATGCTGATACAAGAATGGAGAGATTTCATATGCTGAGGCTGATGCTATGATCAAGAATGATACATGGTATGAGAGTGCTTTACCAAAAGGAAAGAGAGCTGTGTCTAGTAGATGGATCTTCACTATCAAGTATCTTCCAAATGGGCAGATAGATAGGCTAGAAGACAAGGCTGGTAGCAAGGATTTTACTCAAATAATCAACTTATGGAGAGGATTACATTGATACATTTGCACTGTTGCCAAGCTCCATACCATTCGATTGTGCTCTCTTTAGTCTGTGAACCTTGAGTGGGATCCGCAAATGGATGTGAAGAATGCTTTCCTACAAGGAGAGCTTGAAGATGAGGTCTATATGCATCCCCTCCTGGTCTTGAGCTCTTGGTGAAGAAGGGCAATGTCTTGAGGCTAAAGAAAGCTATCTACGCCTTAAGCAATCCCCTAGAGCTTGGTATCACAAACTTAGCACTACCTTGAATGGAAGAGGATTCAGAAGTCCGAGCTTGATCACACCCTCTTCACCCTTGTCACACCAGCAGGTATTATTGTTCTTCTTGTGTATGTTGATGATATCATCATCACTGGTAGTGATAAAGATGGTATCAAGGCACCAAGGAATTTCTTAAATCTGGTTTGAAATTAAAGACTTGGGAGAGATGAAATACTTTCTTGGCATTGAGTTGTGTAGAGCTAAGGAAGGATTGTTCATCTCTCAAAGGAAATACACACTTGATCTTTTGAAAGATGCAGGTACTTATGGAGGAAAGACAGCCAAAATGCCTATGGAAGATGGGTATAAGGTTCCACGGAGAGGGAGTCACATGCAAGCCATTTCATGATCCAAAGCTTTATAGAAAGCTAGTGGGTAAGCTAATCTATTTGACCATCACTAGACCTGATATTTGCTTTGCTGTGAATCAGGTGAGCCAGCATATGCAAGTTCCAAAGGAGCATCATTGGCGATGGTAGAAAGATTGCTTATGTATCTGAATGGAACACAAGACCTGGTGTGTGGATGGGTTGCAACAGCTAAGAAGTGGTGGGCTATTGTGATGCAGATTGGGCAGGAGATAGATCAGATAGAAGATCAACTACTGGCTATTGCACATTCATTGGTGGGAACTTAGTGACTTGGAAGAGCAAGAAGCGAATGGTCTCATGTTCAAGTGCGAAGTTTGAGCATATGTTATGCCGGGTTTCCACAAACGAGCTGGTTTGGATCAAAGGGATACTGAAGCACTTGGAGATTGATCAGGCTACTCCATGACTATGCACTGTGACAACCAGGCTGCAATCCACATTGCATCCAACTCTGTCTTCCATGAGAGAACCAAGCATATTGGTTGATTGCCACAAAGTAAGGGAGATGATAGTGCTTGGAGTGATCTTACCTGCTATACCGAAGTGAAGACCAGCTGGCTGATGTGTTTACAAAGCAGCAAGACAGAAGACAATGGAGTCCATTCACATACGGTTGGGCCTCATTGAACTTGGGAAGCAGAAGAGCTGATCCCCTTAGCTATGAGGTCTTTACTCTTTTCCCTCATCAAGGTTTTGTCCCAATGGGTTTCCTTGGTGAGGTTTTTATGAGGAAGATTCATGAGTTATCCAAGCTTGACTTGTTTCACATGGTCAAGCTTGAGGGGAGTGTTGAGTTGAGGTGGTACATATGAAGAGTGAAGGTGATATAAGAGGTTGAGGTCTATGGAATCGATGGGTGGAAGTGCAAGAATAGGTGGATCTGACGGACGGTAAGGACACGCGACGGACCGCACGGACAAGAAAAGTTCCAAGCTTGAAGAGGTAAACCATTTGTGGAGGTTGGACGAAGTTGTGCAACTTAGGGCATGGTACGGACAGGTGGTCCGTATCATTGACCGCACAGATCATACCGCCATATCTCATCTGTCCATGTATGAGCTTATCAGAGCAAGTGATAACTCGGTGATAACTCAGGTGGCTTATCTCACCCTGGTGGATCCGAACGTTGGAAGAGGCTAGCAAGTGAAAGACTGAAGACTTTAAGGATTTAGATTAGAAACATTGTGAGAATTCAAGAGAGAGAGAGAGATAGTATCATGGATGAAGAAGAAGAGAGAATAAGAACACTTCTCAATTAATTGATTACATTGCAACCTCATACACCCTATTTAAGGACCAACATGATCACAAGCAGCCAGAGGAGAAACAATAAAGAAATGAGTGATAGTACAAGAGAAATAATAAACAAAGGAAGAGAGCTGGTCGAGGCTCGTTCACTCGGGTAGAAGCTGACAAAGACCCAACTCCCCTCTCCTTTTCTCTCATAGACCAGTGACTTCTCCACCAACAGCTATCTTCCTTATGCGACATTCTCCACTTCTCTTGGCAGGATTTAAATATCAAACCCGCCCATAATATCTCATCCCTTGTCTTGCAAGTCAAGCTAGTTTTATGTTAACCTCGATCACCTTACTTGCCCTTGATCTCACGGTTGTTTCCTTGATAGCATGGTGGTCTCTAACTTATTCTCTTCATGTCAACTCCCTCAAGCTTTACCATGTGGAACAAGTCAAGCTTGAAGCCATGAAGTAATCCTCATTAAAACCTTAGCTAGGAAAAACCCAATGGGATAAAAACCAAGCTGAGGAAAGAGTAGATCACTCCATGGAGGAGAGATCAGTGACATGAAAGATCTATGAGTCCCAACCTTGGATGGATGAACTCACAAATCTTAGTGCTTGCTGCCTTTGTGAATATATCAGCTAGCTGATCCTCACTTCTTGTGTAGCAAGGTAGTATTACTTTCTGTTCCACGGCTTGTCTAACCTTGTGGCAGTCCACTTCTATATGTTTGGTTCTTTCATAGAAGACTGAGTTGCTAGCAATGTGTATAGTCAGCCTGGTTATCACAATGCATAGTGATTGGTGATGTAGTCTCAACTCCCAAGTCTTTAAGCAGCCCTTTGATCCAAATCAGCTCACTTGTGAGTTTCCTCATGGCTCTATACTCCTCAGCACTTGAACATGAAACCACCTTCTCGCTTCTTGCTCTTCCAAGTTACCAAATTGCCTCCAATAAATGTGCAATAACCAGTAGTTGATCTCCTATCAACCCTATCTCCTGCCTAATCTGCATCACAATAGCCTACTATCTCAGTGCTCTTGTTGCAGCCCATCCAAACTCCTTGCCCTGGTGCTTCTCTTAAGTACCTTAGGATTCTTTCCACCATGTTCCTGGTACATCTTGGGAGCTTGCATATGTTGGCTCACTTGGTTGACCGCAGCACACATCAGGTCGCGGTGATAGTGAGATATATGAGTTTTCCCACCATCCTCCTATAGTGCTTTACATCTTCATACGGCTTGTCTTCTCTCTCCCCTCACGCATCACTTTGTAACCTTCTTCAAGGGAGTCTTGGCTGTTCTTCCTCCTAAGTCACCAACTTCCCTTAGTAGGTCAAGCGTATACTTCCTTTGTGAGAGAAACAATCCCTCTTGATCTACACATCTCAATGCCCAAGAAGTATTTTAGCTCTCCCAAGTCTTTGATATCAAAAGTTGCCTTGAGGAAAGCTTTGGTTGATGCAATCCTCCTTATCATTACCAGTGATTATAATGTCATCAACATATATCAAGATGACAATGATTCCTTGCTTGCTTGTGAGAGTGAAGAGAGTATGATCAGCCTCAGATTTCACAAAGCCTCTCCCATTCAGTGTGGTGCTCAGCTTGTGGTACCAAGCTCTTTGGGATTGCTTTAGACCATAGATTGCTTTCTTGAGTCTTAACACATTGCCTGGTTTAACCATGTCTTCCATACCCTTTGGTGGACGATGTACACTTCATCTTCAAGCTCTCCTTGTAGAAATGCATTCTGACATCCATTTGCCAAAGATCCCATTCCAAATTCACAGAAGAGATAGCACAATCCTTATGGTGTGAAGCTTTGCCACTGGTGCAAAGGTTTCAAGATAATCCTCACCATATACTTGAGTGTAGCCTCTTGCTACTAGTCTGGTCTTCTTCCTCTCAGGTTTCCCATTGGCTAAGTATTTGATTGTGAACAACAGCATACTTGTAACCGCCTTCTTGCCTTTGGGAAGCTCAGTTTCAAACCAGGATCCATTTCTCTCCATAGCACCCATCTCATCTCCTACTGAATCTTGTTGACATGAAGCAATAAAAGGATGAGTGATCATGGACAAGTAAAGGCATCCGGATGGTTCAGAATCACTTAAGTTTGAACAGACTTGTGGAGCAAGTCTGTCCACAGCCTTGGAGAAGAAGAAACCAATCCGACCTGACTACTCTACAAGGCAGGAAGAAGATATGTTAGCTTGCAATGTGGCCTAGTGACCGTTGGAGTGTGGAGACAAAGAAGGGAGGCAAGTTGCACATTAAATAAATTATAAGTCACATGGCAACCTATCCGTTGGAGACTGTCTCCCACCAGCAAGGAACTGTCCCTTTCTCGGACCAGCACACAAGGAGGACCACCTGAGTTTAATATTATTCTTCTTGTCCTGATTTGCCTTTGTCTTGTTTCTCCTCATTTGGCTATTTAACTATGCTGTATGTAAACCAAATTAATCAAGCAAATATGTTTCCCATTTATCTCTCTCTCTCAATCTCGCAACTCTCTCTCTCTCTCTTGCAATGTTCTTCATCCAGAATCAACTAAATCTCATATTATCTCATGGTATCAGAGCAACAAGCTCTTGAGACCTAATTCTCTTTACTCTTTTTCTCTCAAATCCGCACAAAATCACTCTGATTCTCTTTCAAAACTTTCTTTTCCTTCTCTGGTTTCTCTGTTCTTGAGCTGTTCTTGCTGTTCTTGAACTGTTCTTGTCTTGTTCTTGATGGAAATGGCAGAAAACTCAAAATGGTGGTCATTCCAGTCACTCTCAAAGCAAACTATCTGCACTGGGCAAGGCTTGCTAAAACAGCTCTTTGAGGCAGAGGACTCTGGGAGATTGTTGAAGAAGGGAGGCCACAAGAAAAGACCATTCTAGGAGAGGATGGCAAAGAAGTTGTTGTTGCTGATGCTGGCCAAGAAGAAAGGTCAGGAGGATCTGCTGGTGTTGTCCATCCTTCAGCACAGCCTTGACCCCTCACTCCAAGAAGGTTACTCTTACTGTGAAACTTCCAAGGAGCTGTGGGACACACTTCAGAAGGTGTATGGAAACAAATCCAACCTTAGTAGGGTCTTTGAAGTCAAGAGGGCTATCAACACTCTTAGTCAAGAGGACACTGATTTTGACAAGCATTTTGGAAAGTTCAGATCTTTATGGGCAGAACTTGAGATGCTCAGGCCAGCAACAACCAACGGATGTCCTTAACCAAAGAAGAGAGCAAGATAAGGTCTTTGCTTTACTGCTCACTCTCCATCCAAGTTATGGTGATCTCATCAAGCACATTCTGAGAAATAAGGAGCTACCTTCCCTTGATGAGGTATGCTCTGAAATTCAAAAGGAACAGGGCTCAGTGGGTCTCTTTGGAGGAGGAAAGAAAGACCTAGTACTCCAACCAGGCTGATGGAACAGCAAACAAGAGTTCTTACAAACCGTAAGATGTGAAGGTGTGGGTCTGTGATCATTGCAAAAAGAAGGGCCATGGCAAAGACAAGTGCTGGATACTTCATGTGAGAATAAGAGATTTATAGGTAGTTTATTGCTGGAAACTCAAGAAAGTACTGCTGGAAACTCAAGAACATGAAGAACAAGAGAGAGAGAGAGGAAGAGAGAGTGGATTCGAAATTGAGAGAGAAGGAGAATAATTCCTTAGATTAATTCATTCTGGATGTTTACAATATATAGGCAACTTGCCTAACATAAAAGACAAGCAAAAGAGTAAAATAATAAGCAAGAGGACAACACACTGGTGGAGAGATAGTGACAGGTCTTGAACAAATACAGATCTTATGTAGAACATGTGATCTCCTTATTTAAATCCATTCAAACTCTTGCAGCTGGTCAACCAAACCCCCAACGTCTCTTTGGCTCATGAGGCATGTCTTTGGGACACAGGTTACCTTCCTTGACTTGCAATCCAAGCTAGGTTACAATAGGAGAGTTGTATGGGACGGACTTCACTTCTTCTCTTCAAACCGTGTGCTCATCTCTTCTTCATATCAACACTGCCTTATTTCTTCTTCATCTCAACATCCCCTCAAGCTGACTTTGGGAACCAGTCAAGCTTGGAATCATGAAGAACTTCCTCATTAAAACCTTGATGTGCAAAACCCAGTGGGACAAAACACACCAAGGAAAAGAGTAGAAGTCTCCATGATAGGAAAGTCATTTAGATGTGAGTTCTATGAGTCCAAGCTTTGAATGGATGAACTCACAGACTTTGCTGCTTGCTGCCTTTGTGAAAATGTCAGCCAGCTGGTCTTCACTTCTAGTGTAGCAAGGTAGGATGATTTGTTGCTCCACTGCTTGTCTCACTTTGTGGCAATCCACTTCTATGTGTTTAGTCCTCTCATGGAACATACTGTTGGATGCTATATGAATGGCAGCCTGGTTGTCGCAGTGCATGGTGATAGGAGTTGTAGTCTCTATGCCCAAGTCTCTTAACAGGTTCCTGATCCAGATGAGCTCACTAGTAAGCTTCCTCATTGCTCTATACTCTGCCTCAGCACTTGAACATGATACTATCTTCTGCTTCTTGCTCTTCCAAGTGACTAAGTTGCCTCCAATAAAGGTGCAGTACCAGTAGTTGATCTCCTATCAACCCTATCTCCTGCCCAATCTGCATCACAATATCCAGTGATCTCAGTGCTTCCATTGCATCCCATCCAAACTCCTTGACCTGGTGCTTCTCTTAGATATCTCAAGATCCTCTCCACCATATTCCAGTGATGAATCTTGGGTTTTTGCATGTGTTGACTGACTTGATTAACTGCAAAACACACATCTGGTCTGGTGATGGTGAGGTAGATCAGCTTCCCAACCATTCTTCTATAGTGTTTGACATCTCCATAGGGTTTGTCTTCAAACTCCCCCTCACGCAATACTTTATAGCCATCTTCAAGTGGAGTCTTTGCTACTCTTGCTCCAAGATAACCTGCCTCATTCAGCAAATCAAGAGTGTACTTTCTTTGGGATAAGAACAGTCCTTCTTTGGATCTACATATCTCAATCCCTAGGAAGTACTTTAACTCCCCCAAGTCTTTGATATCAAAAGATGTCTTAAGGAAAGCTTTAGTCAAGTTGATACCTTCCTTGTCACTGCCAGTGATGATAATATCATCCACATATACCAGAATGACCACAATGCCTTGTTGACTGGTTAGGTGAAGAGGGTGTGATCAGCTTCAGACTTCACAAAACCTCTTCCATTAAGAGTTGTGCTCAGCTTGTGATACCAGGCTCTTGGTGATTGCTTCAAGCCATATATTGCCTTCTTCAATCTCAGAACATTCCTGGTTTCACCATGTCTTCTAGACCAGGAGGAGGTCGATATACACTTCATCTTCCAACTCTCCTTGTAGAAAGGCATTCTTCACATCTATCTGCCATAGATCCCATTCTAAGTTGACAGCAATTGATAGAAGAATCCTTATAGTATGCAGCTTGCCACTGGTGCAAAAGTATCCAGATAATCTTCACCATAGACCTGAGTGTATCCTCTTGCAACCAGCCTTGTCTTCTTCCTCTCTGGCTTTCCATTAGCTCCATACTTGATGGTGTATAGAAGGCTTGTCACTGCTCTCTTGCCTTTGGGAAGCTCAGTCTCAAACCATGTATCATTCTTGATCATAGCACCCATCTCATCTCCAACAGATGCTCTCCACTCCTCATGTTGCATAGCCTCTTCATATGATCTTGAATGTATTCCTGATCCAATTCCCCAATGAATACTTGATGCTCTTGGATATTGGGCAAGGGAGCATACTGCACTTATTGGATGAGCCACTGCTTCAGCATTGAAATATACTCTTGTGTTGATCCAGTTTGATGCAGGTTTCTTGATCCTTGTACTTCTCCTAAGTGTCGGACCTGATGTATATCCTCACCAGACTGAATCTTGTTGCCTTTCATCCTGATCATGAACTTCTATCATGAGCCTCTGTGCCAGTATCAGATTTATCAGTATCAGATTCATGTTGATTCCCCTTCAGGATCGGGATGAATGGTTTCCTCGATTCCCTTCAGCTACATCAACTTCATTTTCATCAATCACATTTTCTGACCAGATGCAGCTTCAGTATGGCGTGCTCTTGTGTCCTGATTCCCTGAGGCATGTTAATACCAAGACTCTCCAATATCCTCCGAGATTGGTGGCATTGTCGATGGTTGAGACAGATCCTTCAATTCATCCCAACTCTTTTCCTCATAATACCCTTTGTTTCCAAAACTTCACATCTCTTGATATTAGAACTCTTCTTGCCACTGGATCATAGCATTTATACCCTTTTGTGTTGGAGAATAACCAATGAGCATAGCCTTTGAGCCAGCATCAAGCTTATTCCTCTGTTCTCCTGGTACCAGTACAAAGCAAATGCATCCAAACACACGCAAGTGATCCAGAGATGGCTTGCTCTTGTTGAGGACTTCAAAGGAGAGAGGTCGTTGAGGACTTTAGTTGGAGTCCTATTGATCAGGTAGCAAGCAGACATCACAGCATCACTCCAGAACCTCTTTGGGACATTCATGTGAAACATCATTGATCTAGCCACTTCCATCAGGTGCTGTTCTTCCTCTCAGCAACTCCATTTTGCTGAGGAGTATAAGACAGCTAGTTTGATGAATAATCCCATGTTGTGCTAGGTATTGCTTGAATGCTTGACTTGTGTACTCTCCACCATTATCTGACCTGAGAATCTTCAACTTAGCACTGAAATGGTTGGCAACATGAGACTGAAAATTCTTGAAGGCTTCCAAGACTCTGTGCTTAGGAGTATCGGTGTCACCCATGTGTACTTGGACTTCTCATCAATGAAGGTGACAAAGTATTTATGATTTTCTCTGGACATACAAGGAGCAGTCCACACATCGAGTGAACCAGGTCAAACACTTCTCATAGATAGTCTTAGACCTTGGAAAGACTGTCTGCAATGCTTCCCCAAGATGCAAGCTTCACACTCATCATTCTTAAAGACCACTCCAGGAAGCATCAGATTTAAAGCTCTAGTATGAGGATGTCCCAATCTAGCATGCCATATGGTGCTCTCAACTCCAGTAGATGTACTGACCATGCAAAATGAAGAAGCAGATTCAGATAGCTTAGTCTTCGAAGATGATATAGTTCCTGATGGCTGTGACCTTTTCCAATAACATTCCCTGTCTTTAAGTCTTGAAACTCAACCTCATCTGGTCTGAAGACAACCTGACAACTCAGATCAACAGTAGCCTTCCTCACGATAGCAAATTAGATGTAAACCGAGGCATATATAAGGCAGTAGATTCCCTATCAAACAACCTAAGGTTCCCTATCCCTTCTATCTTCACCTTATCACCATTTGCTATAATAACATTCCCTGAGGCAGGCTGGATATCACTGATCAAGTTCCTATCACTAATCATGTGATGGCTAGCTCCTGAATCTATAATAATGGGTTTAGAGTCAAGAGAGTGTATACCAGCCTCCTTTGGTGAGATAAGGGCCTTGGCAGCTTTGATAAAGGAATCAAGGTCTCTTCTGGTCGCTGGACCATCAGGGTTACTCCTCCATGTTCCTCCTTCAGTTGAATCTCCACTGAGAGCTGAATACATTGTTCTTCCTTGAATCACTTGGTGCTCAAACTCCTTGAGCTTAAATGTATTAGGCTTGCTTCTCAAGGAACATACATCTTCAAGATCAGGAAGCTTCCTTTCTCTAAGGAAATAATTTATCAGATTGTTGTAGGATGAATCCAGGCTTATGAGAAAGTCAAGAACCTGTCTTGCTCATACACAGTTTGGAGACTCTCCCATAGATTACCATAACCAGTTTGAAGACTCTCCCATAGATGCTTGGCAGTTTTAAAGTGTGAGTAAGCCTCAAGATTGATTCTGACAGAGAATTATGAATGATCTCAAGTGTTAACTGGTCTTCTTGAACCCACTTGTCTTCATTCTTCAGGTCATGTGCTGGTTCCTCCACTGAGCCATCCTTTTGAAGCTTCAGCCTTTATAATATGGCTGTCCCAAAGTCCATGACTCCCAAGGTAACTCTGGCAACTCTTGACCACACCAGATAATTAGAACCCTCAAGGGTTACTGGAATAAAATTCTTGACTCCATTTCCATGGCTGGTTTTCTTTATCCATTGGACAAAGATAAAGGAACCAGAAAGGATATGAATCTAGAAATTGGAGAATATAATTTCCAACAGAGAGAAGAGTATAAGAACTCAGATTAAATAAGGAATTTATGGAAATAGAAGAAGGTACAGAGAGGATTTAAATCCAGCAAAGTGAAAACAAAATCAGAAAACACAGAGTGAGAAAATAAGAGTGAATTTATGAAGATATGAAGAACAGAGGTCTCAAGAGCTAGAGCTCGATACCATGTGAGAATAAGAGATTTATAGGTAGTTTATTGCTGGAAACTCAAGAAAGTACTGCTGGAAACTCAAGAACATGAAGAACAAGAGAGAGAGAGGAAGAGAGAGTGGATTTCGAAATTGAGAGAGAGAAGGAGAATAATTCCTTAGATTAATTCATTCTGATGTTTACAATATATAGGCAACTTGCCTAACATAAAAAGACAAGCAAAAGAGTAAAATAATAAGCAAGAGGACAACACACCGGTGGAGAGATAGTGGCAGGTCTTGAACAAATACGATCTTATGCGAACATGTGATCTCCTTATTTAAATCCATTCAAACTCTTGCAGCTGGTCAACCAAACCCCAACGTCTCTTTGGCTCATGAGGCATGTCTTTGGGACACAGGTTACCTTCCTTGACTTGCAATCCAAGCTAGGTTACAATAGGAGAGTTGTGGACAGGACTTCACTTCTTCTCTTCAAACCGTGTGCTCATCTCTTCTTCATATCAACACTGCCTTATTTCTTCTTCATCTCAACACTTCATCCCCACCTCAAGCCACAGAAGTTCAAGACAGGATACAATGATGGAAAAGCAAACTTCTCTGGTGATATTGGTGAGCCATCTACACAGCACTGCGCCAGACTAGTGAGACTTATGAGGGGCAAGGGAGGGGCTTCCAGCAGTGGTTCAGCCTTAAGGAACAATCAAGATGAGACCATATGCATCTGACATTGAGGCCTCATCAAACTCCTCAAAGATAACTCTGGTAACTCATTTGGTACCTCTTTACATGCTATGGCTAGTGGTACTTCCTTGAATGCAGAACTAAGTTTAGGATGACAAAACCATTAGTAATTGATTCAGGAGCTAGTCACCACATGATAAGTGATTTGAAATTGATTAAAACATTGTTCCTGCCTCTGGAAATGTTACAATAGCTAATGGTGAAAGAGTACCAATTAAAGGAGTAGGTGATCTTAGGCTGTTTAATAATGACTCTAAAGCATTTTATATGCCTAGTTTCACCTCAAACCTGTTATCAGTTAAAAGAGCCACTCATGACTTGAATTGCAGTGTTACCTTCACTCCTAATGATGTCTACTTTCAGGATATTGAAACTAGTAGGTTGCTTGGCAAAGGTGTTACCAAGACTTATATACTTGCTTGAAGACACCAAGCTTGCTGCTGATTTATCTCATGCTTTAAATTCTGTTTCTGATTTCCTAAAGATGTATTGTGGCATGCTAGATTAGGACATCCTCATTCTAGAGCCTTAAACATCATGTTGCCTAGTATTTCCTTTAAAAGTGATTGTGAGGCTTGTATCTTAGGAAAACATTGCAAATCTGTCTTCTCTAGATCAAGTACTATTTATGAAAATTGCTTTGACGATTCACTCTGATGTATGGACTGCTCCATGCTTATCTAGAGAGCATCATAAGTATTTTGTGGCGTTTATTGATGAAAATCAAAATACAATTGGATCACTTTGATGCAATCTAAGGATAGGGTCTTAGAAGCTTTCATAAACTTTCAAAATTATGTATCTAACCATTTCAATGCCAAGATAAAAATTTTGAGATCAGATAATGGAGGAGAATACACCAGCAATGCTTTTAAACAACACTTGGCCAAATATGGGATGATCCATCAAACAAGCTGTCCATACACACCACAACAAAATGGTGTGGCTGAGAGGAAGAATAGACACCTCATGGAAGTGGCCAGGAGCATGATGTTCCATACCAAGTACCCAAAAGATATTGGGAGATGCAGTCCTTGCTACATTACGATCAATAGAATACCTACCAGGATCCTTCAAGATCAATCACCTTATCAGGTACTGAACAAAACTAAACCATCCATAGATCATACTGTGTGTTTGGGTGTCTTTGTTTTGTGTTAATACCGAAAAGGTCAGAAAGACAAGCTGGCGCATGTGTACAAGAGCAGTCTTCATTGGCTACTCTCCTCATCAAAAGGGCTACAAATGTTTTGTACCAGAGACTAGGAGAGTCTTGGTTTCAAGGGATGTGAAATTTGTAGAATCAAAAGGCTACTATGATGGAAAGAGTTGGGATGAGCTCAAAGATCTTTCTCAATCAGCCTCCTAGATATGCATAACCTAAGGAGAGTAATGGAGAGCCCGGAGTCAGTATACCTTCTCTACCAAGGGTGGATTCTGTTCCAGAAAGTGCACCATCTCCTGGTGCTAATAACTGAAGTCCCTCATCCTGATCCTGAGGGGGCAGTGAAGTGGTGTTGAGCAGCCTGCGAAGCTCAAGAAAATTCAATGGTTCATGATCAAGATGAGAGACACTCGAACCAGCTGCTGATACTCAAGAGGAGGCCAAGCACTGGAAATGAGCCTGAACCTGAGCAGCCTACAGTACCCTTGAGAAGAAGTACAAGGAACAGGAAGCCAGCATCAAACTGGATCAATACAAGAGTCTACTTCAATGCTGAAGCAGAGCTCATCCAATTAGTGCAACTCGTTTCTTGCACAATATCCAAGAGCATCAAGTCCTTATGAGTGAGCTAGATGAGGAATATATCCCAAAAACATATGAAGAAGCTATGCAACATAAGGAGTGGAAAGCATCAGTTGGTGATGAGATAGGCGCCATGGAAAGGAATGGTACATGGTTTGAAACTGAGCTCCCTAAAGGCAAGAAAGCAGTTGACAAGCAGGCTCATCTTCACAATAAAATACCTGGCTAATGGAAAACCAGAAAGGAGAAAGACAAGACTAGTTGCAAGAGGATACACTCAAGTGTATGGTGAAGATTATCTAGACACATTTGCACCAGTGGCCAAGCTTCATACTATAAGGATCATCTTGTCTCTTGCTGTCAACCTTGAGTGGGATTTATGGCAGATGGATGTGAAGAATGCCTTCCTCCAAGGAGAATTAGAAGATGAAGTCTACATGAGGCCACCCCCTGGTCTTGAGAACATGGTGAAACCTGGAAATGTTCTTAGATTAAAGAAGGCAATCTATGGTTTGAAGCAATCTCCAAGGGCCTGGTATCATAAGCCGAGCACCACACTAAATGGGAGAGGATTTGTCAAATCAGAAGCTGATCACACTCTTTTCACTCTAACCAGCAAGCAAGGTATTGTGGTGATCCTAGTCTATGTGGATGATATTATTATCACTGGTAGCAACAAGGAAGGTATTCTCTCAACTAAAACCTTTCTTAAAATGCTTTTGATATCAAAGACTTGGGGAGTTGAAGTACTTTCGATTGAAATCAGCTTCTAAAGAGGGGCTAGTTTTATCTCAAAGGAAGTACACACTTGATATTTTAAATGAGGCAGGAAACCTTGGAAGTAGACAGGCCAAGACTCCATTGGAAGAAGGTTACAAGGTGCTGCAGAGAGGGGAGTATGAATCTGGATCAATACAAGAGTCTACTTCAATGCTGAAGCAGTAGCTCATCCAATTAGTGCAACTCCTTCTCTTGCACAATATCCAAGAGCATCAAGTCCTTATGAGTGAGCTAGATGAGGAATATATCCCAAAACATATGAAGAAGCTATGCAACATAAGGAGTGGAAAGCATCAGTTGGTGATGAGATAGGCGCCATGGAAAGGAATGGTACATGGTTTGAAACCAGCCCCTAAAAAGGCAGCGGACAAGCGGCTCATCTTCACAATAAAATACCTGGCTAATGGAAAACCAGAAAGGAGAAAGACAAGACTAGTTGCAAGAGGATACACTCAAGTGTATGGTGAAGATTATCTAGACACATTTGCACCAGTGGCCAAGCTTCATACTATAAGGATCATCTTGTCTCTTGTGTCAACCTTGAGTGGGATTTATGGCAGATGGATGTGAAGAATGCCTTCCTCCAAGGAGAATTAGAAGATGAAGTCTACATGAGGCCACCCCTGGTCTTGAGAACATGGTGAAACCTGGAAATGTTCTTAGATTAAAGAAGGCAATCTATGGTTTGAAGCAATCTCCAAGGGCCTGGTATCATAAGCCGAGCACCACACTAAATGGGAGAGGATTTGTCAAACAGAAGCTGATCACACTTTTCACTCTAACCAGCAAGCAAGGTATTGTGGTGATCCTAGTCTATGTGGATGATATTATTATCACTGGTAGCAACAAGGAAGGTATTCTCTCAACTAAAACCTTTCTTAAAATGCTTTTGATATCAAAGACTTGGGGAGTTGAAGTACTTTGATTGAAATCTTCTAAAGAGGGGCTAGTTTTATCTCAAAGGAAGTACACACTTGATATTTTAAATGAGGCAGGAAACCTTGGAAGTAGACAGGCCAAGACTCCATTGGAAGAAGGTTACAAGGTGCTGCGAGAGGGGAGTATGAATCTACTCCATTTGATGATGTCAAGGTATATAAGAATGGTGGGCAAGCTGATCTATCTAACAATCACCGCACTGATGTGTTTGCTGTGAACCAAGTAAGCCAACACATGGGAGCTCCTAAGGTGCATCATTGGAACATGGTGGAGAGGATTTTAAGGTATCTAAGAGAGGTGGTCAAGGCATATGGATGGCATGCAACAAGAACACTGAAGTTGTTGGATATTGTGATGCTGATTGGCTGGAGACAGAATTGATAGGAGATCAACCACTGGCTATTGTACCTTTATTGGAGGGAATCTGGTCACATGGAAAAGCAAGAAGCAGAAGGTGGTGTCTTGTTCAAGTGCTGAAGCAGAATATAGATCATCGAGAAAGCTCACAAGTGAGCTTATATGGATCAAGGGGCTGCTAAAAGATTTGGGGATGAGATCACCACACCAATGACCATGCATTGTGATAATCAGGCAGCAATACACATTGCCTCCAATTCAGTATTCCATGAGAGGACAAAGCATATAGAAGTGGATTGCCACAGGTGAGACAAGCGTAGAGCAGCAAGTGATACTTCCATGCTACACTAAAAGTGAAGATCAACTAGCTGACATCTTCACCAAGGCAGCCAGCAACAAAGTTTGTGAGTTCATTCATCCAAAGCTTGGACTCATAAACCTCACTTGTCACTAATCCTCTTGCCATGAAGTGTTCTACTTTTTCCTTTGCTTGGTTTTATCCCAAGTGGTTTTTCCAAGTAAAGGTTTTAATGAGGGAATGCTTCATGGTTTCCAAGCTTGACTAGTTCCTATAGTCAAGCTTGAGGGGGAGTGTTGACATGAAGCAATAAAAGGATGAGTGATCATGGACAAGTAAAGGCATCCGGATGGTTCAGAATCACTTAAGTTTGAACAGACTTGTGGAGCAAGTCTGTCCGTCAACCTTGGAGAAGAAGAAACCAATCGACCTAGACTACTCTACAAGGCAGGAAGAAGATATGTTAGCTTGCAATGTGGCCTAGTGACCGTTGGAGTGTGGAGACAAAGAAGGGAGGCAAGTTGCACATTAAATAAATTATAAGTCACATGGCAACCTATCCGTTGGAGACTGTCTCCCACCAGCAAGGAACTGTCCCTTTCTCGGACCAGCACACAAGGAGGACCACCTGAGTTTAATATTATTCTTCTTGTCCTGATTTGCCTTTGTCTTGTTTCTCCTCATTTGGCTATTTAACTATGCTGTATGTAAACCAAATTAATCAAGCAAATATGTTTCCCATTTATCTCTCTCTCTCAATCTCGCAACTCTCTCTCTCTCTCTTGCAATGTTCTTCATCCAGAATCAACTAAATCTCATATTATCTCAAATCTCTCCATTCCTTGATTGCCATAGCTTCTTCATACGACCTTGGTATGTAGGCCTCATCAAGATTAGTGATGAATGCTTGATGATCCACAGGATATTGGGCTAGGGTGCATGTTGCTTGAGTTGGATGAGCAACTGCTTGGCTGTTGAAATACACTCTTGTATTGATCCAGTTTGATGGATGATGTCTGATTCTTGTGCTTCTCCTAAGCGGCTGGACTTCTTCTACAAGCTCTTCTCCATCAGACTCTGCCTCTTGCTCATGTACTGATGGTTCAATGTGATTAGTTTCATCCTGATCATGAACCTCTTGCTCCTGACCAGTATTAGTCCCTTCTTGACCCTCTTGATCTCCTTCTCTTGCGTCTGATCCCTCTTGATCAGTATGAGAATCCTCTTGATTCCCCCCTTCAGGATTAGGATGAACACCTTGTTCCTCAACAGGCACTGGTGCTGTGCTCGGACTCATGTTGATACCAAGACTCTCCATGATGTGCTTCAGATTTTGTGCTCTATCCGAGACTCCTTTGTGTTGGAATGTAGAAGAAAGAAGCATGGCTGAGTGAGATCTATTGATCTAAGAAATGAAGAGGACAAAGAGAAGATGAGATACTTGAAAAGAGTCTGGTCCGCACAGTCTTGGTACACAAGGCAGTCCGTACAGTCTTGGCTTCCAAGCAACCAGACTTAACCTAGAATGACTTGGAAGGCAAGACATGTTAGAAACTCGTCCAGGTTGATTATCTGAAGCAGATTTGAAGTTCAAAAAGGCATCAGACCGTTGGAAAGAAGCTGAGGCAAGTTGGAAATTTAATAAGATTAAAAGTCACATGTTGCTCTTAAGAGAGATAGCTGTTTGGACATGTCACTATCTACCCATCTGAACGTGCCAGCCTGCTCTCACCAGCCTGTTCTGATCCTCATTACCCCCACAATATTATAGTTTATAGTTCCTGATTTATTCATAGTTTAATGTGGTTGTAAGTTGATGTACTGGCTATTTAAAGCCCTGATGTATCACGAAATGAATCAAGGAGAGCAAGACTCTCTCTTCACCAATTCTTGTTACTGAACTCTCTCAATCTCTTATCCTCTCCATTCTCCTTGTCTCCCACGATCTTAACTACTCTCCCATACTCCAAAATACTCAGAAACACTCTCAGATACTTCATACTCTTTTCACTCTCTTACTACACTAAATCCCTCATCACTCATTCTCTCTGATTCATACTGAATCAGAAACTTAGTCTCACTATATTATCATCATTTCATCTCAATTCTCACATGGTATCAGAGCTCTCAAGCTCCTGAAAACCTAAAGCACTTCCATAACTGTTTTGTCCAAATCTCTCTTTTAAAACTCTGTTTCTGCTCATCCTTGTATCCTCTGGTCCAAAGCTTTCCAGGAGGAAGAGACTCACCAGAACTCAAGATAAAGGAGGGTTCAAGTATCTGAAACTCAAAGCTTTAGCTCAGTCCAGTAAGCTTCATCAAAGTCCGGTTTCAAGTTCTTTCTCTTGCAAACCAGTAGGAACATTCTACTGTCCACTGGTTCACAACTCTCCAAGAAAGTGAAGTCAAAGAAATGGCGACCTTGGAGACTGCCAAGGATCCAAATAAGAAACAAAGCCACCCCCTTTGGTCCAAAATATTGAAGAAAATCTATGGAGGAAACTATTTTTGGAGCAAGGTCACTGAAGAAGCTTCAAAGCTAAGTTGTTCAAGTCATTCTCTGGCCAACAAAGCTGAAGCTCATTCCTTGATACCTATGACCCACGACCAGCAAAAGGATAGGAGGGTGTGAAGTGTGTACCTGACAGAGGGAAGGTTACACCAAGGAGAGGTGTTTGATACTCAATCCACACCTCAAGCCACTGCATTTCGAGTGAGCCATATGGGCTGGAGGTTCAAGGAACCAGCTCAGGTTCCTTGGTTGTAAGTTAACCTTCTAACCCTTAATAAGAGCTTGTGTAGTTATGTCTGGTTGTGTTGAGTGGTGTACTTGGTATTCTTGGGACATGTTCAAGTTGCTAGAGTTGTTGAACCTAGTTTCTGTGCCATGATACTTAAGTTGTATGTGTTGTTTATGTTTTAAATTATTTCTAAGTTTTCTAGCATGGTTATGACTAGCTCTTCTCTTAGAATAATTGTTTGTGTTATCTGGTCTAAGTGAGTTGCTTAGTATCAGTTTCGTCTTGTTGCATTGATAAAGGTCTAGGAGAGTTTCCTGATCTTGTTCTGCATTCATTTGTTGCATAAGAGATAGATGAGTTGTCTAGTCTTTGTGCTTGTCATTAAAATTGATAAAAATAGCCTAATGCCTTGTTCTTGATGAGTTATCATACCTGTGCAGTTAGTGATGTTTGTGTGCATGGAGTTGAACTGAATGAGTTGTTTAGATTCATCTGTCCATTGCATTTTTTCCTCAAAAACATTGGGATCAGACTTGGTGAGTTATCAAGGTCTGATCCTAGTGTGTGTGGTCTGATTCTTGCTGGAGTTTGAGTGATGTTTCAGGTACAAAAGTGTTGTTCTCTGTCCATCATCAAATCAAGACAAAGAAGAAGATTTTGCCCATGCTGTTCAGAGCCTACACATGATGTATATTCCTGACCATGGAGAGATTATTGAAGAAGAGGTCAGATGGTAATAAGTCTTGGTTGAGTCAGAACATGGCTGTCCTTTGAAGATACCTCTAGGGGGATTGATGGAGAGGCAGACCAGAAGCTGATCAACCATCCACCAGGCTGGATCTTCTCATACCTTGTGTGTAGAACCGGTTGAATTAAGCAGCCTGTTTGGGTGTTGAGCTCCTGGTTCAAGAGACACATAAGGAAGAATGGTGGTGTAAGGCATTGGAGCAGAGACCAAGGGTGGATCAGTTGGCTTAAGCGCAGGTGTTGGTACTGTTGTGCTCTGGTTCAAGTTCAGTATTGCTCACTTCCAAGCTTGGTCCTTCACTTATACTCTCGGATCAAGCTTGAGGAGGGGTAATGGAAACATTCCTGAAGGTTCAAGTCGTCTATTTCCTCACCAGAGATCAGAAATGGAGTTCACTCTGATCATAATTGGAGTTTGCAAGTGGTGGAGTTCACTCTTGCATTACTTATTGCTAACGGATCAAAGAAGCCATCTAGAACCCATTGCAACCATGTGATTGGCGTGTGATTGAGCTTCCATGATCTGGACTGTGTCTTACCTGATGCCAAGAGGGTGGAAAGGAAGTACACTCAAGAGAAAAGACCACCACTCAAGCCAAGAGGGCAGTGGTTTCAAGGCATTGGTGATCATTGGCTCTCATCTTCCAAGCTTGACCATATACTCTCATTCTCAGGTCAAGCTTGAGGAGGGCTTTAAATGAAAGCCAATGTCCATTCTTCAAGCCTTACAAGGATTCAAGAAGACTCCAACCAGCATGGGATACTTGGCTTAGCAACAACAAGGCTGTCCATCTAGTGTGCCTTAAGAGAAGGTGCTAAAGAGGCTGATCGAGAAGGTTGTAAAGTCTCCCCACCAAGTTGGAGACTCAAGAGACAATGCAGTGGCTGCTGTGAAAAGGAATGGAGTGAGAGATTCAAGTCCACAAGCCAAGAATGCAGACACTCCTCACCAACATTCCATAAATATGCAAGGGGAGTAACCAGTTCAATCTTTGAGTTTAAGTTTGAATGAATTATGCCTTGAGAATTGATGCAAGTATTTATGCATTGTTTGAATCAGGTACTTGGAGCTCATAATGGAGAGTCTGGTCGTGGATCAAACCCTTTGATGATGGCAGGAGGTCAGAAGAAAGGGAGACAAAGAACCAGCCACATGGAGAGTTCCAAGCAGCTTTGAAGTGTAAAGCAAGGAAGGCATTGGTGCCTGACTTGCCATTGAAGTAAGGCCATGATCCAGAGTCTAAGGACTCCACCATGAGTCATCTGAGTTCCTTAGACTCACTGGCCAATCCCTAGGCTGAGAGGCTTGCACTCTTTTTCCCTAAGTATTGGTTTTATCCCATGAGGTTTTCCACACTTAGGTTTTTAATGAGACAAGTACTCTCAGTTCCAAGCTTATCCAAAGATCTCCTATGGTCAAGCTTGAGGGGGAGTGTTGGAATGTAGAAGAAAGAAGCATGGCTGAGTGAGATCTATTGATCTAAGAAATGAAGAGGACAAAGAAGATGAGATACTTGAAAAGAGTCTGGTCCGCACAGTCTTGGTACACAAGGCAGTCCGTCTGATCTTGGCTTCAAGCAACCAGACTTAACCTAGAATGACTTGGAAGACATGTTAGAAACTTCGTCCAGGTTGATTATCTGAAGCAGATTTGAAGTTCAAAAGGCATCAGACCGTTGGAAAGAAGCTGAGGCAAGTTGGAAATTTAATAAGATTAAAAGTCACATGTTGCTCTTAAGAGATAGCTGTTTGGACATGTCACTATCTACCCATCTGAACGTGCCAGCCTGCTCTCACCAGCCTGTTCTGATCCTCATTACCCCACAATATTATAGTTTATAGTTCCTGATTTATTCATAGTTTAATGTGGTTGTAAGTTGATGTACTGGCTATTTAAAGCCCTGATATATCACGAAATGAATCAAGGAGAGCAAGACTCTCTCTTCACCAATTCTTGTTACTGAACTCTCTCAATCTCTTATCCTCTCCATTCTCCTTGTCTCCCACGATCTTAACTACTCTCCCATACTCCAAAATACTCAGAAACACTCTCAGATACTTCATACTCTTTTCACTTTCTTACTACACTAAATCCCTCATCACTCATTCTCTCTGATTCATACTGAATCAGAAACTTAGTCTCACTATATTATCATCATTTCATCTCAATTCTCACACTTTGGACAGGTCCTTGAGCTCATCCCAATTCTTTTCATCAAAGTAGCCTCTGGACCCAACAAACTTCACATCTCGGGACACCATGACTCTCCTAGTCTCTGGTACATAGCATTTGTACCCCTTTTGAGTGGTGGAGTAGCCTATGAACACTGCCTTGACACTTCTTGCCTCCAACTTGTTTCTATGCTCACCTGGCTGTAACACAAAACACACACACCCAAAGACACGCAAGTAGTCTACATATGGTTTTCTTTTGTTCAGTACCTCATATGGTGTAGAATCCTCCAGCACTCTAGTTGGAGTTCGGTTGATGAGATAGCAAGCAGTCATGACTGCATCACTCCAGAAGCGTTTAGGCATGTTGGTATAGAACATCATGGACCTAGCCACCTCCATGAGGTGCCTGTTCTTCCTCTCAGCCACTCCATTTTGTTGTGGAGTATATGGACAGCTAGTTTGATGAATGATCCCATGCTTAGCAAGATGGTTTTTGAATGCATTACTTGTATATTCTCCCCCATTGTCTGACCTGAATACTTTGATCTTAACATTGAAATGATTAGTTATGTAGTTCTGGAAATTTATAAAAGCATCAAGCACTCTATCTTTAGTTTGAATCATAGTCAGCCAAGTGTATTTCGATTTTTGATCAATGAAAGTGACAAAATACTTGTGATTCTCCCTAGATATGCATGGTGCAGTCCAGACATCAGAGTGTATAAGATCAAAGCAATTTTCATAGATAGTAGAAGACTTAGGGAAGACAGTTTTGCAATGCTTGCCAAGGATGCATGCTTCACAGTCATCATTTATAAAAGAAACATGAGGAAATATGATGTTCAGTGCACGAGAATGAGGATGGCCTAGCCTAGCATGCCATAATACATCATTATCTAAAACAGGAATTGAACTAAAAGCAGAATTTGAAATGGTCTTGATATCTTCAAGCAGGTACAAGTCCTCCCTTGAAACCCCTTTGCCAATCAACTTAAGAGTCTCAATACCCTGAAACATAACCTCATTAGGACTGAATTGTTGGAATTCATGAGTGTTTGTCTCATGTCAAGAGAGTATTCAGTTAACTTGTAACTGAATCCCCTTCAACCATACAACAGGAACTCACCATTAAAAGGAAGAGACAACCAACTGGTGGTTGAATCCTCTCACACAGCCTATACTACAACCAAGATCCTAGAGAGTAAACTGGTTATAGAAAGCTGAGAATCTCTAGTTTGAATCTATCCTTCTGTAGTAACACAACACTTTGAGTTTGTGTACTTAAGATGAAGAGGATTTAGAATCAGTAAGCTAGAGCTTAAGAGAAAGATAAAGAAGAGTTTAGAGTGAGTTTTACAAGTATTAGGCTGCCTTAAGGGAAAGAGAGTTAAGGCAGCCTCTAAACCATAACTCTAAACTCCTTACATTGTGAATATTGTTTAGACACAAGCAAGGGAGAGAGAGCCACGAAATTAGACTGAAAGAACTTGTATTAATACTGGATAGATGTTACAAGAGAGGTGAAGCCTTTAAATTGGCAACCAGTTCAATAAACAAAGATTAAATCAGGGAATGACTAAACAACTAATATAATGGTGAAATGGAAGAGGCCAGGAGGATATGGACAAGGGAAGCCACGACCAGATGAGGAGAAAAGGACAGGAGAGAGGTTGGCACAGCCTGCTTGAGTGAAAGTGACAGCCACCGCTTCTTCAAGCACCCCATGTGACTTCTTCTTTTCAAATTCAAACCAGCCTCTCTTATTTAAATTCAAACTGATTTCCTTGACTTCTTGGAGCTTCCCAACATCCATAAGGTCCTCCACAACTCATTCCTTGCCTTGCAAGTCAGGTTAGGTCAAGTGGTAGCTTGTGGAGCAAGTCTGTACAAAACAGAACCAAATTGGCTTCTCTTGATGAACTTATCCTTGGATCATCAACCAGCTTCTTCTTCTGGTCATTCCTTTATTTATTTCAATACTCCCCCTCAAGCTTGACCATAAGAGATCCTTGGGAAAGCTTGGAACTGAGAGTACTTGCCTCATTAAAAACCTAAGTGTGGAAAACCTCATGGGATAAAACCATCACTTAGGGAAAAAGAGTGCAACTACCCTCATCCTAGGGATTGGCCAGTGGGTTTATGTGTCTTATGATCAATTTTAGGGACTCATAAACCCTGGATCATGGCCTTACTTCAATGGCAAGCAGGCACCAATGTCTTCCTAGCTTCACACTCAAAACTTCTTGGAACTCTCCATGTGGCTGGTTCTTTATCTCCCCCTTTCTTCTGACCTCTTGCCATCATTAAAGGGTTTGATCCACGACCAGACTCTTCTCATGAGGTCCAAGTACCTGATTCAAACAATGCATACACACTTGCATCAATTCTCAAGGGGAAAACCTATTCAAACCAGAATAAGTAACTTAGGTACTTCCCTTGCATAAGTTTCTGAAGAATGGACATTGGCTTCTCATATTTAACATGAATATCACATTACAATTTAAATCAATGGTCACTCTTTTAACTGATAACAAATTTGAAGCAAATGAAGGCATATAGAAAGCTTTGGTTTCTCTATCAAACAGGTTAATGGTTCCTTCACCCATAATGGGAATTCTATCACCATTAGCAATTTTAACATTCCCTGAGATAGGCTTAATGTTTTTAATCATCTTGGCGTCACTAATCATGTGATGAGATGCTCCTGAGTCTATTACTAATGGTTTAATATTATCAAAGGCATTCAGATTTGTGGTAAGACCACACGGTGCACTAGACACTTTATATGATGCATTTAAAGATAAACCAAGTGTGTTACCAGACTCCTTTAGGGCTTTGATGAGTGCATGGAGGTCAGACTTCTTGATAGTCTCATCTTGTGTCCCTCTCATGGCTGTACCACCACCATTGGTAGCGCATTCCCATCACCAGCATTCTAGTCGCATTGAGTTAGATGACTCTCCTCCATCACGAGTAATTTGCTCTTGCATCAGTTCTGAACTTCGTGGCTTGAGGTGTGGGTGAAGAATCCAGCACTTGTCTCTTCCATGCCCTTTCTTCTTGCAGTGGTCACACTCCCACACCTTCTTGTCACTTGGTTTGTAGTACCCTTTGTTAGCAGCGCCCTCAACATGATCTTCTGCTCCATCAGCTTTGTTTGCAAGTATGAGGTCTCCTTTATATTGACAAAGGAAATAAAGAGCTAAGAAGAAGAGAGGAGCTGGAGTCACTTGCAACAGAAGCAGATCCGAGCTTACTTGAAATACAAGTCTGTCCGTACAACACTTGATACACAAGTCATCCATACCTGACCTAACGTGCCTTTGGAGACAAGCTATGTTCGACCACACCTTTGGCGAGTTAAGGAGAAGGAGTAAAGCTAAGGAGAAGACCGTTGGAGAGAAGGAGACAAAAGGGATGATTTGTTTATAGTATAAGTCACATGAACCATTTAAAGACTGAGCAGCTTGGAGACCGTTGATGAGCTTCCCATTTGTTTATTCAATTTGTGTAGTTTATTATTTCTTAAGTCATGGCAACTTGCCTTTAAATATTGTAACCTCTTCACACAATCAGGTTAAGGAAATCATATCCTTCTTTTCTTATTACTTTGCAAACTCTCTCTCTCTCTCTCTCACGAGTTCATCTCTCTCTCTCCTGTTCTTCATTGTTCTTCACTCTGTTCTTCATTTTCTTTCATGGTATCAGAGCTTTAAGCTCTTGAGAACCTCAATCACTTCATAAACACTCTTTACTTACCTTCCTCTTGATTCATCTTGTTATTTTCTTAAAATCTCTCCAAATTTCTTTTATCCAGTGGGTAATAAAACTCTGTTCTTGAGTGTTCTTGGCTGTGCTCACTCTGTTCTGTCTCTATTTCATTTTCTTGAGAGTTTATCTTGATTCTAGACTTAAGTTCTCTCATTTCCAGAGCTTAATTCTCTCATTTCCAGCCTTGAAAATTCAAAATTGTTCTTGGCCTGTTGTAGAAATGGAGCACCACAGGCTGTTCTTATCCCATGTACACTCAAGGGACCAGGAAACTACATCACCTGGTCCAGGATGACCAAGTAGCCCTTGGAGGAAGAGGTCTTTGGGAGCATGTTATCTCAAGTTCAGCTCCAAAGCAGATCACCCAAGGAGAAGATGGCAAGGAGATTGTAGTGGTAGATGAAGGCAAATGGGGTCAGGAAGATCTCATGGTGCTGTCTATCTTGCATAGCTCTCTTGATGGTCTACTTATGGACACCTACTCACTGTACAACTCCAAAACAGTTGTGGGATACTGCAAGAGTGTATGGTAACACTTCAAACCTTACCAGGATCTATGAAGTGAAGAGAGCCATTAACACCTTGCACAAGAAGAAGGAGACTTCACCAAACACCTTGGGAAGTATAGCCAGCTTTGGTCTGAGCTGGAGATGCTAAGGCCAAGCTCAATGACCCTGAGACACTTGAAGCCAGGCGTGAGCAAGACAAGATCTTTGGACTGCTCTTCACACTCAGCCCAAACTTCAATGATGTGGTCAGACACATTTTAAGAGAAAAGGAGCTTCCAAGCTATGATGAGGTATGTGCTCAGCTACAAAAGGAGATAGGCTCAGATGGACTCTTTGGAGGTGGAAAGGAGACTTATCCATGGCACATAAGGTGGAGAAGGTGGAGAGTGCTTCAGCTAACAAGGCTCATTTCAAGCCAAGAGGAGGAGGAGACAAATCAGTAACTTGTGACCATTGCAAGTACAAAGGCCACTCCAAAACCAACTGCTGGATTCTTCATCCTCATCTCAGGCCAGCTTCAGCAAATAAATATAACCAGACCAGAGCCCATGAAGCAAGAGCTCAGGAGCATCCAGCACCCAGCTACATGCGCATGGGAAATGATGGAAGAGCCTTGACCTCTACAACCCACACTGGTGGATCCACCTCTCACGCCTTATCTCAACCATCTCAGGAGGAAACATTCATCAGGAAGTCAGACTTTGAGGCCTTGATCAAGGCTCTCAATGCAAACTCTGGTAACCAAAGTATTAATGCTTTAAATTCTATTCATAATGCATCTCACACTGCTAGGCCATTGATCATTGATTCAGAGCTTCTCATCATATGATTAGGGATGCTAAACTGATTAGTGATATTAAACCTGCCCTAGGAAGTGTTGTAATTGCAAATGGTGATAGAATTCCAATAGAAGGAGTAGGAAATCTGAATCTGTTTGACAAAGAATCTCAAGCTTTTTACATGCCAGCCTTTGCTTCTAATCTTTTATCTGTGAAAAGAGCAACTAATGATTTAAATTGCAATGTTATTTTTAGTCCTAATGATGTGTGCTTTCAGGATATTAAGACCAGTAAGGTGCTGGGCAAAGGTGTAAGCAAGGGAGAGCTGTATTTCCTTGAAGATACCAAGCTTAGATCAGATTCTACTTATGCTTTTAATTCTGCTTCTGTTTTAGCTAATGATCTGTTTTGGCATGCTAGATTAGGCCACCCCCATTCTCATGCTTTAAAATTGATGTTCCCTGATCTATCTTTGCAAAATGAAACTTGTGAGGCTTGTATTCTTGGTAAACATCATAAATCAGTATTTCCTTCATCTATGACTATCTATGAGAATTGTTTTGATTTAGTTCATTCTGATGTTTGGACTTCACCTTGTGTTTCTAGAGAAAATCATAAATATTTTGTGACATTCATAGATGAGAAATCAAAATATACTTGGCTCACACTGATTAAAAGCAAAGATAGGGTCCTAGAAGCTTTTATAAACTTCCAAAACTATGTCACTAACCATTTCAACTCCAAGATAAAAAATTTTAGGTCTGATAATGGGGGAAAATACACTAGCCATGCCTTCACACAACACTTAGCAAAACATGGTATTATTCACCAGACCAGCTGCCCATACACACCACAACAAAATGGAGTGGCTGAGAGGAAAAATCGCCATCTTATGGAGGTTGCAAGGAGCATGATGTTTCACACCAATGTCCCAAAGAGATTTTGGGAGATGCTGTGGTTTCTGCATGCTATCTTATCAACAGATTCCTACCAAAGTCCTCAAAGATGTCTCTCCATTTCAGGTATTAAACAAGACTCAGCCTCCCATAGATCATTTGCGTGTGTTTGGGTGTGTGTGCTATGTATTGGTACCAGGTGAACAAAGGAACAAGCTTGATCCCAAGAGTATCAAAGCTATGTTCATAGGATACTCTCACACACAGAAAGGATACAAGTGTTATGTACCAGATTCAAGAAGAGTGATGGTCTCAAGGGATGTGAAGTTTGTAGAATCAATGGGGTACTATAGTGAGAAGAGCTGGGAAAGTCTTAGAGATCTCTCACAGAACCATCCGATAGGGCAAACAACCGAGAACCATTCTCGAGAGTTTAGGCATTACTCAGCCTAGGGGCAGTGAGGCCTAGAACCACTCCATCACCACCAGCTGCTGTCAACAATGAAGAAGCAGCACCAAGTGTGGAACCAGTCCATCCTGATCCTGAGGGGGCAATGAGCATGAACCAACACCGAAGCACCGAAGATGGTTCAGCCAGTTCATGATCAAGTTGGAGCAGAATCTGATCAGTCTAGTGATGATCAGTGTGATGGTGATCAAGAAAAGGAAGAGGCAGTGATAGAGGAGCAGATTCAGCCATTAAGAAGAAGTACCAGAGTGAGAAAAGATCCATCAAATTGGATTAACACCAGAGTATATTTCAACAGCAATGCAATAGCTCATCCTATCCAGGCAGCCTGCTCCTTTGCTAGTTACCCTCAAGAGCATGTAGCCTTCATCACCAATCTGATCAAGATTATGTTCCAAAGACTTATGAAGAAGCTATGGAGCATGATGAGTGGAGAGGTTCTGTTGGAGATGAAGTTGGAGCCATGATCAAGAATGATACTTGGTATGAGACTGAGCTTCCTAAAGGAAAGAAAGCAGTCACTAGCAGCCTACTTTTCACCATCAAGTACAATGCAAATGGACAACCAGAGAGGAAAGACAAGACTAGTGGCAAGGGGATACACTCAAGTCTATGGAAGACTACCTAGACACATTTGCACCAGTAGCTAAACTCCACACCATAAGGATCCTACTTTCGATTCTTTGTGAACTTGGAATGGGATTTATGGCGGATGGATGTCAAAATGCCTTTCTTCAAGGTGAGCTAGAAGATGAAGTCTACATGAGACCACCACCTGGTATGGAGGACATGGTCAAGCCTGAAATGTCCTAAGATTGAAGAAAGCTATCTATGGATTAAAGCAATCACCAAGAGCCTGGTATCCTGAAGTTGAGTACAACCCTTAATGGAAAAGGGTTTGTTAAATCAGAACCTGATCACACACTCTTCACCCTCACCAGCAAACAAGGGATTGTGGCAATTCTAATTTATGTAGATGATATCATCATCACAGGAAATGACAAGGAAGGTATCATCTCAACTAAAGCTTTTCTTAAATCGCCTTTGATATTAAAGATTTGGGTGAGTTAAAGTACTTTTAGGGATAGAAATATGCCGCTCTAAAGAGGGCTCTTCCTATCTCAAAGAAAGTACACACTTGATATCTTAAGTGAGGCAGGAAAGCTTAAAGAAAGAACAGCCAAGACACCACTAGAAGAAGGGTACAAGGTCTTGCGTGAGGGGGAGTTTGAAGATGAACCATTTGGAGACTTCAAACTCTATAGGAAAATGGTTGGGAAGCTGATCTATCTTACCATCACAAGACCAGATATTTGCTTTGCAGTGAACCAAGTCAGCCAGCATATGCAAGCCCCTAAAGTTCATCATTGGAATATGGTGGAAAGAATTCTAAGATATCTAAGGAAGCTCCTGGTCAAGGTGTATGGATGGGTTGCAACAAGAGCACAGAGATTGTAGGATACCGTGATGCAGATTGGGCAGGTGATAGAGTAGACAGGAGGTCTACAACAGGCTATTGCACCTTCATAGGAGGCAATCTAGTTACTTGGAAGAGCAAGAAGCGAAGGTGGTATCATGTTCAAGTGCTGAAGCAGAATATAGAGCCATGAGGAAGCTGACAAGTGAGCTCATTTGGATCAGAAACTTGCTAAGGGACTTGGGCATAGAGACAACAGAACCAATCACAATGCACTGTGATAACCAGGCAGCCATTCATATAGCCTCCAACTCAGTCTTCCATGAGAGAACAAAACACATTGAAGTGGATTGTCACAAGGTGAGACAAGCAGTGGAGCAGAAGATCATTCTACCTTGCTACACTAGGAGTGAAGATCAGCTAGCAGATATCTTCACCAAGGGAGCAAGTACTAAGGTCTGTGAGTCCATCCATCCAAGGTTGGGACTCATAGACTTGCCCAGATCATGATCCTCTTAAGCCATGAAGCATCTACTCTTTTTCCTCTTGTGTGTTTTTGTCCCATTGGGTTTTTCACACAAATGGTTTTAATGAGGGATGTCTTCATGGGTTCCAAGCTTAACCATACCTTATGGCTAAGCTTGAGGGGGAGTATTGACAAAGGAAATAAAGAGCTAAGAAGAAGAGAGGAGCTGGAGTCACTTGCAACAGAAGCAGATCCGAGCTTACTTGAAATACAAGTCTGTCCGTACAACACTTGATACACAAGTCATCCATACCTGACCTAACGTGCCTTTGGAGACAAGCTATGTTCGACCACACCTTTGGCGAGTTAAGGAGAAGGAGTAGAGTTAAGGAGAAGGAGTAAAGCTAAGGAGAGAAAAGGGATGATTTGTTTATAGTATAAGTCACATGAACCATTTAAAGACTGAGCAGCTTGGAGACCGTTGATGAGAGGTCGCTTTCCCTCGTCCAGCTTCCCATTTGTTTATTCAATTTGTGTAGTTTATTATTTCTTAAGTCATGGCAACTTGCCTTTAAATATTGTAACCTCTTCACACAATCAGATTAAGGAAATCATATCCTTCTTTTCTTATTACTTTGCAAACTCTCTCTCTCTCTCTCTCTCTCACGAGTTCATCTCTCTCTCTCCTGTTCTTCATTGTTCTTCACTCTGTTCTTCATTTTCTTTCACTTTACCTCCAAAGAGCTCCACTGAGCCTTGCTCCTTTTGTATCTGAGCGCATAGCTCCTCAAGGTCTGGGAGCTTGTCACTCCTCAGAATGTGTTTGATTAACCCACCATACACCGGATTGAGAGTAAACAGAAGTGCAAACACTTTATCTTGTTCTTTTCTCTCATTCAGCACCTCAGGGTCAACACTTGATGGTCTCAGCATCTCCAGCTCAGCCCACAGGGATCTAAATTTCCCAAAATGTTTTGAAAAATCAGTATCCTCTTGTGTGAGGGTGTTGATAGCCCTCTTGACTTCAAACACACGGCTGATGTTGGAGACATTTCCATAAACTTTCTGAAGAGTGTCCCATAGCTCCTTTGAGGTTTCACAATAGGAGTATGCCTCCAGGATATGTGGTGCAAGGCTGTTCTGAATGATGGAGAGAACCATAAGATCCGCTGACCTTCTTTCTTTCCATCTCCCTTAGCGTCCACATCTTCTTTACCATCCTCTCCTAGGTTGGTTTGTTTTGCTCCCTTGCCCTCCACAACACACTCCCAAAGACCTCTGCCTCGAGTGCTGTCTTGACAAGCCTTGACCATAACAAATAGTTTGGCCCATTCAGTGTCACGGAATGATAACCATCTTGGTCTGAGTTTCCATTTTTGGCAAATTTTGAAGCTGGAAAATAAGAACAGCTGAAGAACACCAAGAACTTTGCCAAAATAGAAAAGAAAAGATCAGAGAATTTATGGAAACAAGAGATTTAGACTAGAAGAATTAGGTCTCAAGAGCTTTGGGCTCGATACCATGAAAGACTGAAGACTTTAAGGGATTTAGATTAGAAACATTGTGAGAATTCAAGAGAGAGAGAGAGAGTGTTGCGGATGAAGAAGAAGAGAGAATAAGAACACTCCTTAATTGATTGATTACATTGCAACCTCATACACCCTATTTAAGGACCAACACGATCACAAGCAGCCAGAGGAGAAACAATAAAGAAATGAGTGATAGTACAAGAGAAATAATAAACAAAGGAAGAGGAGCTGGTCGGCAGGCTCATTCAGCCTGGTAGAAAGCGACAGCACCCAACGGTCTCCCTGCTCCTCTTTTCTCTCATAGACCCGTGACTTCTCCACCAACAGCTCTCTTCCTTATGTCGACATTCTCCACTTCTCTTGGCAGGATTTAAATATCAAACCCGCCCATAATATCTCATCCCTTGTCTTGCAAGTCAAGCTAGGTTTTATGTTAACCTGATCACCTTACTCTTGCCCTTGATCTCTACGGTTGTTTCCTTGATAGCATGGTGGTCTCTAACTTATTCTCTTCATGTCAACAGCAAGTCTGACAGGCTGTCATGAGCTGACGCTCCTCTTCTTGTTGACTTCACACGCCCATGTTGATTATTTGAGTGAAACCCTTGTATTCCCTTTACCATATATTGTAACCTCTTCTCATTAATAAATCAAGCAAGTAATGAGAGTCTTTTATTCAGAAATGTCTCACTCTCTCTAAGTCTGATTATCTCTTAAATCTCTTAAATCTCCTTTAATCTTCATTAAATCTCTGTCTAATCTTCTTCTATGACTTAAGATCCCTAGAAATCTTAAAGTTTGCTTTTCCATCATTGTATCCTGTCTTGAACTTCTGTGGCTTGAGGTGGGGATGAAGTATCCAGCACTTGTCTTTGCCATGGCCCTTCTTTTTGCAATGATCACAGACCCACACCTTCTTGTCTTCTGGTTTGTAAGAACTCTTGTTTGCTGTTCCATCAGCCTGGTTGGCGAGTACTAGGTCTTTCTTTCCTCCTCCAAAGAGACCCACTGAGCCTTGTTCCTTTTGAATTTCAGAGCATACCTCATCAAGGGAAGGTAGCTCCTTATTTCTCAGAATGTGCTTGATGAGATCACCATAACTTGGATGGAGAGTGAGCAGTAAAGCAAAGACCTTATCTTGCTCTCTTCTTTGGTTAAGCACATCCGGATTGGTTGTTGCTGGCCTGAGCATCTGAAGTTCAGCCCACAAAGACCTGAACTTTCCAAAATGCTTGTCAAAATCGGTGTCCTCTTGACTAAGAGTGTTGATAGCCCTCTTGACTTCAAAGACCCTACTAAGGTTGGATTTGTTTCCATACACCTTCTGAAGTGTATCCCACAGCTCCTTGGAAGTTTCACAGTAGGAGTAACCTTCTTGGAGTGAGGGTCAAGGCTGTGCTGAAGGATGGACAACACCAGCAGATCCTCGACCTTTCTTCTTGGCCAGCATCAGCAACAACAACTTCTTTGCCATCCTCTCCTAGAATGGTCTTTTCTTGTGGCCTCCTTCTTCAACAATCTCGAGTCCTCTGCCTCCAGAGCTGTTTTAGCAAGCCTTGCCTAGTGCAGATAGTTTAGCCTTTGAGAGTGACTGGAATGACCACCATTTTGAGTTTTCTGCCATTTCCATCAAGAACAAGTCAAAACAGTTCAAGAACAGCAAGAACAGCTCAAGAACGAGAGAAAGCAGAAGGGAAAAGAGAATTTTGAAAGAAAAATCAGAGTAATCTGTGTTAGAATAATGAAAGAAAGAAGAAGCAAAGCTGGTTGAAGAATACAATCTGGATCAAGCATACTTGACTTGCAAGGAAAGATGAAAGCTGTCCATACACCACTTGACCTAACCTGACTTGCAAGGCAAGGAAGGTGTTTGAAAACTCTTGGGCGTGGCTAAACCTCCGAAACCTAAGGATACTTGGTTTGAAATCAAATGGAAGGTGCTGGTTTGAATTGGAAAAGAAGTAGTCACATGTGTGCTTTGGAGAAGCAACTGACTGTCACTATCACACCAAGCTGAATGTGCCATCTTCCCTCCAGTCACTTTCTCTCATCTGGACCTGCCATACCAGTCTGCCCCAACCAGTTCTGAACCTGCTCGATCTCTCTTTCCTACAAAATTAGTTATTTAAGTTTCCTGTTTTATTAGTAGTTTATTGTGCTTGCAATGTCTTGTAACTTGGCTATAAAGCCCCACATGTAACCCACGAAATTCTAAGGAGAATTGAGCCAACTCCTTCACTTATTCTCGGTTCCTGATCTCTCAATCTCTCATACTCTCAAGTGTTAGTTAAATCTTTCCTTCAATCATTCTCTCGTTATCAGATTCTCTCAATCTCTTATTCTCACAAACTCTCCAATACTCTCACTTATAATTTCATCCATCCTTCATAGTCTCTGGTCCATATTAAACCAGTAGATCACAAACACTCTCCATAATCCCATCATTCTCACTTATACAGTCACAAATACTCTCTTTAATTCTCGGTATTTCTGGTCCAAACTAAATCGAGCTGATTCTCTTCTCTAAACTTATTCTCCATTTTATTCTCACCATTTTCTCTCAATTCTAACAATCTGTGCGGATTTGAAGGAAAGGAGTAAAGAGAATTAGGTCTCAAGAGCTTGGTGCTCTGATACCATGAAAGATTATGAGATTTAGTGGGTTCTGGATGAAGAACATTGCAAGAGAGAGAGAGAGAGTTGCGAGATTGAGAGAGAGAGATAGATGGGAAACATGTTTGCTTGATATTTTTGATGTGCATACAACATTAATAAACAGGCAAGAAAGAGCAAACAGGACAAGAAGAATTATATTAAACTCTGGTGGTCCTCCTTGTGTGCTGATCCGAGAAAGGGACAGGTCCTTGCTGGTGAGAGACAGTCCCCAACGGTTGGGAACACATGTGACTTATAATCTATTTTAATGAACAACTTGCTTCCCTTCCTTGTCTCCACATTACAACGGTCACCTCTCACATTGCAAGCTAACATATCTTCTTCCTGCCTTGTAGAGTAGTCTAGGTCGGATTGGTTGCTTCTTCTCCAAGGCTGTACGGACAGACTTGCTCCACAAGTCTTGTTCAAACCTAAGTGATTCTGAACCGTCCGGATGACTCTTTCTCCTTCACGCCTTTACTTGTCCATGATCACTCATCCTTTTATTGCTTCTTGTCAACAGTACAGTGTGAGTAAGTGTCCATAAGAGGACCATCAAGAGAGCTGTGTAGGATAGACAGCACCCTGAGATCTTCCTGACCCCATTTGCCTTCATCTACCACCACAATCTCCTTGCCATCTTCTCCTTGGGTGATTTGCTTTGGAGCTGAACTTGAAGTAACATGCTCCCAAAGACCTCTTCCACCAAGGGCTGCTCTGGTCATCCTAGACCAAGTAATGTAGTTTCCTGGTCCCTTGAGTGTGCATGGAATGTGTACTGCTCTGTAGTGCTCCATCTTCTCTTTAGGCGCCAAAGTGATATTTGAATTGTTTCCAAGTGTTTTTCAAGACTGGAACAAGGAGAATCACTCTGGAACTGAGAGAAACTAAGTTTAGAATCAAGGTAAACACTCAGGAGAATGAAATAGAGACAGAACAGAGTGAGCACAGCCAAGAAAAGTGAATAAAAATTCAAGAACACTCAAGAACACAGATTTTATTATCCACTGGATAAAAGAGATCTGAAGAGAAATTTGAGAAAGTAAACTGATGAATCAGAAGAGATGAGGAATCAGAGTGATTGTCTGGAAGAAAATAAGGGTCTCAAGAGCTTAGAAGCTCTGATACCATGTAAGATTATGAGATTTAGTGGGTTACGGATGAAGAACATTGCAAGAGAGAGAGAGAGAGAGAGAGAGAGATAGATGGGAAACATGTTTGCTTGATATTTTTGATGTGCATACAACATTAATAAACAGGCAAGAAGAGCAAACAGGACAAGAAGAATTATATTAAACTCTGGTGGTCCTCCTTGTGTGCTGATCGAGAAAGGGACAGGTCCTTGCTGGTGAGAGACAGTCCCCAGCGGTTGGGAACACATGTGACTTATAATCTATTTTAATGAACAACTTGCTTCCCTTCCTTGTCTCCACATTACAGCGGTCACCTCTCACATTGCAAGCTAACATATCTTCTTCCTGCCTTGTAGAGTAGTCTAGGTCGGATTGGTTGCTTCTTCTCGAGGCTATGAGGACGGACTTCTCCTGAAGTCTTGTTCAAACCTAAGTGATTCTGAACCGTCCGGATGACTCTTTCTCCTTCACGCCTTTACTTGTCCATGATCACTCATCCTTTTATTGCTTCTTGTCAACAGTACAGTGTGAGTAAGTGTCCATAAGGGACCATCAGAGAGCTGTGTAGGATGACAGCACCACGAGATCTTCGACCCCATTTGCCTTCATCTACCACCACAATCTCCTTGCCATCTTCTCCTTGGGTGATTTGCTTTGGAGCTGAACTTGAAGTAACATGCTCAAAGACCTCTTCCACCAAGGGCTGCTCTGGTCATCCTAGACCAAGTAATGTAGTTTCCTGGTCCCTTGAGTGTGCATGGAATGTGTCTTGCTGTAGTGCTCCATCTTCTCTTTAGGCAAAAGTGATATTTGAATTGTTTCCAAGTGTTTTCAAGACTGGAACAAGGAGAATCACTCTGGAACAGAGAAACTAAGTTTAGAATCAAGGTAAACACTCAGGAGAATGAAATAGAGACAGAACAGTGAGCACAGCCAAGAAAAGTGAATAAAATTCAAGAACACTCAAGAACACAGATTTTATTATCCATTGGATAAAAGAGATCTGAAGAGAATTTGAGAAAGTAAAGCTGATGAATCAAGAAGAGATGAGGAATCAGAGTGATTGTCTGGAAGAAAATAAGGGTCTCAAGAGCTTAGAAGCTCTGATACCATGTAAGAAATGTGAGGAACAGTAAGAACAGAGTGAAATGAGAGAGAGATTGAGAGTGAGAGATAGATGAAAGGAGAACTCTTTCCTTAGAATCAAAGTGTGACAAGTTACAAGTATTTAAAGACAAAGCTTGGCAAGTTGCCTCACTTCAGTAATAATAAACTAATCTAGGCTAGAGTCTGAAACTATTAAACTAATCAAATAGAATAAATAAATGTGTTCGATCGAGGCATGAAAGGGACATGTCCTCAAGCGGCTGGATTCTTATTTGGAACATGTGACCTTTCTTATTTAAATCATTCTTCTTGTCTCAGCAGCCTCAACGGTCTTCTCCTCTCTAATGTCGACCAAGTCAAGTCTGAGCTTGCCTTGACTCCTAAGGCATGTTAGGTTCAGCCTTGAATGCTTGCTTCACAAGTATTGTCGGAATAGCTTGTGATCCAAGACAGTGCAGTTCACATGTTCTTCACTCATCCGGATACTTCTTCTGCCTTATCTCTTCTCTTCTTGTCTTCATGTCAATAGGAAGATCAAGATAAACCAGCTTGTTGGTTCAATTTAATTGCAATGTAATTGGGCTGGGCGTATTTGGTTTTCATTTAATTTAAACCAAAGACAATTAGGATTTTATTAAACCAAAGACAATTAGGATTTTATTAAACCAATTTCAATTGGATTAGGATTAGAATTAGAATTAAACCAGCTTGGTTTACTTCTTAGGGTTTTGGCGACTTGTTAAAGCCAAGGGGGACGCCTTTTGTTTTCTCAACTTTTGAATCTAATAATTTACAGCAGCTTGGCTTGTTCTTGTCTCTTGCTTTCTCTGTTCAGCTAAAGGAACATTGATCTCACTCAAAGGAAGGAATTCCTAGTGAATCCATCTTAGACAATACAAGGCAATCTTGTGTCTTTGAGTAGCAAACCATCCTTGGCGCCAACCACAAGCTCAGGGAGACGACCACAGTTCAAAGGATAGCTAGTAGCCTCTTAGAACAACCCTCTATCCATCCACCTTCAAGTGATCCAGAGTTTAAGCCATACCCAGGCTGCACCATCCATCAGCTTTGTTTGCGAGTATGAGGTCTCCTTTACCTCCAAAGAGCTCCACTGAGCCTTGCTCCTTTTGTATCGGCGTAGCTCCTCGAGGTCTGGGAGCTTGTCACTCCTCGAGAATGTGTTTGATTAACCCACCATACACTGGATTGAGAGTAAACAGAAGTGAAAACACTTTATCTTGTTCTTTTCTCTCATTCAGCACCTCAGGGTCAACACTTGATGGCCTCAGCATCTCCAGCTCAGCTCACAAGGATCTAAATTTCCCAAAATGTTTGGAAAAATCTGTATCCTCTTGTGTGAGGGTGTTGATAGCCCTTTTGACCTCAAACACACGGCTGATGTTGGAGACATTTCCATAAACCTTCTGGTGTAGCCATGACCAGAGACAAGGAGGAGGAGCTGGTGTGATCTTGAGTATCTGCAGTAAAAATAGAGGAGAAACAGGAGGTAACACGCCCTTGATCAGTCCCATAACTGATCAGAACCAGCTGAGAGTAACAAAACAGAAACTTGCTGTGGTTAAAAGATGCCAAAGCTTGAGAATGAATATGGGGATCATTACACGACCACCAGACCCTATGCAGCATGAGAACCAAGTTATAATGAGCATTGGGCAAGGTGTATTGAGAGAAATCATAGATATTCTCCTAGGCAGCCACAAGGAGCTAGTTCGGCCACCAGATCAATCAGCAAGGTTTCTGCTTGTTTTTAGAGATCTAATTATAAGATTTTCAGAGCCCTGGTCATGTATGTGTATGAAATCGCCATTAAAGGCTGGATAAGGTCTTGATCTAGTTGAATGAGAGGGTCTGATGAGACAGAGATTTGTATGAGGAATAAAGAGACTAGAAAGAGATTAGAGAGACTAAGAGACTGAGAGATTAAGAGTTTAAATGTCTAGAGATTGAGAGAGTTTCATAACCAAGAACAGAGTTTATCATTCATGAAGGAGGAGGGGAAACCCCCCTCTCTCTCTTAAGGTTTACAAACGCCAATGATGAGCTTATATAGCTCTTTACAACTTTGCAAACTCATAAACCTAAATCTAAAGGCTAGAAATGCATAAGAGAAATGGATGGTGTGGATGAGATGGTCTTGATTGTAATATCGAAGTCGGAAGGATAAGGCTGGCACCTTGCTTTAATTCAAAATGGGGAAGGGAAGGCTGGCATGTGATTGGCTCTCCCAGCTCCTCTTAACCTTCCCACAGATCAGTCTAGGTTCATGGTCGGGCTTCCCTTGTCTTTACAGCCAAGGCCAGCCTGTCCCATGACCAAACTCGCCCAATCACAGACACCGGTATCTTCTTGATTCCCTTTGGATACCATCAGACTAGAACCTTCTCCCTTCGGTCCAGCACACTCTTATGCTGCCTTATTCTTGCACAAACTTCTCAATAAGTCTTCCCGGATGTCAGGCTGCGCCTATTTTTGCACAACTCTTAAAACTCACAAATGGTTGAGTTTGAACATCTTGGTCGAGCCTGGTCCGTACTGTCCGTACAGGTCCTTACCGCCTCGCCCTATCTTTGCACACTCGCCCATTTGCTCCCAAACATGCTTTAAGTCCCTCCTGGACTTGGCCCTATCTTTGTACAACCATCGACACTTCGAGCTTATCTCACCCTCCCGAGCCTAGTAGACTCCTGACCCTATTCTTGCACCAGACCCAACTCCATCCAACCATCTCCATTCTCTTCTTAAGATCAGTCTAAGCCCTTCCTGGACTTAACTTCTCCCATGATAGATGCTTCAAGACATTCCTGAAGCTTTGCTGAACTTCTTCTAGAGATCACCAAGCTTGCCCTATTTGTGCACAAGCTTTTCTGCTCTTCAGTTCAACACTCCCCTCAAGCTTAACTCTAAGAGATCCCGAGTTAAGCTTGGAACCCTGAAGAGCTCCTCATTAAAACCTCACCAAGGAAAACCCTTTGGGACAAAACCTTGATGAGGGAAAAGAGTAGAGCCTTCAAGGCCTGATTGGATTGAGTCTTTGTGCCTTACCAGCAATGTAAGGGACACAAAGACTGGATCATGGCCCTCATGTGATGCAAGGTCGATCCCCTCTTTCCTTGCTCATCACCAACACACCTTGTACTCTTCTTCAGACAGATCTTGGTCTCTCCCCTTTCCCACAACCTTCCTGTTGTGCTCAAGTGCTCGGACTCTCGATCTTCCTTGATAGATACAAGCTGAGTCTTGGCTGCTTCTTCTTCATGAGTCACCACCATGCTACTGAAGCCTTCATGACAGGATGCTTCAGACTGTAGTACCAACCACCTCAACTCTAGAGGCGCATTGGAGATTGCTTCTACATCCTCTCATTGTTCTTCATAACTGATCTGCTCCTCTTCTTGAATAACCACCAAGAACTCTCAGATCATGTAAGCTTCAACACTCCCCTCAAGCTTAACTCTAAGAGATCAGAGTTAAGCTTGGAACCTGAAGAGCTCCCTCATTAAAACCTCACCAAGGAAAACCCTTTGGGACAAAACCTTGATGAGGGAAAAGAGTAGAGCCTTCAGGCCTAGGATTGGCCATTGAGTCTTTGTGCCTTACCAGCAATGTAAGGGACACAAAGACTCTGGATCATGGCCCTCATGTGATGCAAGTCGATCCCCTCTTTCCTTGCTCATCACCAACACACCTTGTACTCTTCTTCAGACAGATCTTGGTCTCTCCCCTTTCCCACAACCTTCTGTTGTGCTCAGTGCTCGGACTCTCTGATCTTCCTTGATAGATACAAGCTGAGTCTTGGCTGCTTCTTCTTCATGAGTCACCACCATGCTCTGAAGCCTTCATGACAGGATGCTTCAGACTGTAGTACCAACCACCTCAACTCTAGAGGCGCATTGGAGATTGCTTCTACATCCTCTCATTGTTCTTCTTGTCTGCTCCTCTTCTTGAATAACCACCAAGAACTCTCAGATCATGTAAGCTTCAACACTCCCCCTCAAGCTTGACCATGTGGAACAAGTCAAGCTTGGAAGGATAGCTTCATGATCTGCCCAATCACTCCATTGCAACACCTTCTGAACTCGCCCTCTTCTTGAATGCTTGTGGAAGCTTCAGCTCTTCAGCCACCTCACACTAGAAGCCGCACTGATAGAGTCTTCATCTTCTCACAGCCAAGAGTGCTCTGAACACTCTCTTGCTAGACACGCCACTGCCTAGACCGATGGCTCCTTCTTCAGTTGCTTGCAATGGACACCTTCTGAACCAACAGACTCGGATAGCTCCTTCGAACCAACAGACTGCTCACTTAACTACCTTCTGAACTCTCTTTGCTTAGGCACTCCACTGCCTGACCGGATGGCTCCTTCTCCAACAGACTGCTCACTTAACTCCTCCTCAAGCTTGGATTGGATTGGAAGTCCAAGCTTGCAAGTGAGCTAGTGAGTCTTCACACCAGTGGCGCATCACAACATGTGTACCACCTTTCCATTGCACACACAATGGGAACCTTCTTCTGCCTCTTCTACTCGGATGGATGGTGAGCTAAGGACACTTCTTGTGAACCTGAAACAACACTAAACTCCAGCAAAGATCAGAAACAATTTGCATTGGGTCAAACCTGATTCCACATCAAGTTTGAACACCAATGTCTTAAAGCAATGCACAAGATTAAACTAAACATTTTAAAGTTCTAATCTTTGCAAGCAAACTCTCTAAGCACAAGCAAGATCATTCAGATTCAATACAAGCTACTTAGGCAATTTTAAAGCTCCTTTACTGCTCCTTAGACATGAGTCTAATAGCATCAACACAAGGCAGCTTAAAGATGATAATATGCACTAGCCATTATCAGTTTCCATTCATGAATGCATCAGCGATCAAGACACTACAATCTGCTACACATTCATTAAGAACTGAGGCCAAGCATCACTTATCATCCACCAACATCAGACAATGCATTACTTTCAATCAGAATCAAGCTTATGAGCAAACAAGATTTAAACAACACTGTCTAACATCCTAGCAAGCACATAACTCATCCGAGCAAGCATTTCACTCTTCAAACACTAAACAAGCCTTTTAAGCATCCCGACGAACAAGCTATTTCATATAGCAATAAGCAATTATCCACAGGTTTTTCAATCAATACACATCACAACAACCAGCGCAGACACAAGTTTCATTTTAAGAGACAGGAATGGCTTACAAACAAGGAACCAGCTAGTTCCTTGAGCCTCCTTAGCGATCGGTCATGCTCTTTTGATGGACTGGAGATGTTGAATCGTCACCCAACTAACCCTCCTGATGTTCATGACCGCTGCTTAACCTTTCACCACCAAAGGTTCCACCTTTCTTCATTGTCTCAACTCCCAGCTTCTGAACAAGGGAAAGCTCTCTTCTTGAAAGGTTCCATCTTGAACAGACAGTTGGCTCTGCCTTGTATGGACAGGAAAGGAAAGAAACCGCCTAAAAACCTCCATAGCTTCAAACACCTTCTTCTTGAAGTGATAGAGCCGAACTGGACAGATCTTCATGGTTGGACTTGAGGTGAGGCCAGACTTGTGACTTGGATGCGGAAGCTTCAGTTCTCATGAACCTGGCTCGATACCATATAAGATTTTCGAGCCCGGTCATGTATGTGTATGAAATCGCCATTAAAGGCTGGATAAGGTCTTGATCTAGTTGAATGAGAGGGTCTGATGAGACAGAGATTTGTATGAGGAATAAAGAGACTAGAAAGAGATTAGAGAGACTAAGAGACTGAGAGATTAAGAGTTTAAATGTTCAGAGATTCAGAGAGTTTCATAACCAAGAACAGAGTTTATCATTCATGAAGGAGGAGGGAAACCCCCTCTCTTAAGGTTTACAAACGCCAATGATGAGCTTATATAGCTCTTTACAACTTTGCAAACTCATAAACCTAAATCTAAAGGCTAGAAATGCATAAGAGAAATGGATGGTGTGGATGAGATGGTCTTGATTGTAATATCCGAAGTCCGAAGGATAAGGCTGGCACCCTTGCTTTAATTCAAAATGGGGAAGGCTGGCATGTGATTGGCTCTCCTTAGGCTCCTCTTAACCTTCCCACAGATCAGTCTAGGTTCATGGTCGTGGCTTCCTTGTCTTTACAGCCAAGGCCAGCCTGTCCCATGACCAAACTCGCCAATCACAGCACACCGGTATCTTCTTGATTCCCTTTGGATACCATCAGACTAGAACCTTCTCCCTTCGTCCAGCACACTCTTATGCTGCCCTATTCTTGCACAAACTTCTCAATAAGTCTTCCGGGATGTCAGGCTGCGCTCTATTTTTGCACAACTCTTAAAACTCACAAATGGTTGAGTTTGAACATCTTGGTCGAGCCTGGTCCGTACTGTCCGTACAGGTCCTTACCGCCTCGCCTCTATCTTTGCACACTCGCCCATTTGCTCCCAAACATGCTTCTAAGTCCCTCCTGGACTTGGCCCTATCTTTGTACAACCATCGACACTTCGAGCTTATCTCACCCTCACGAAGCCTAGTAGACTCCTGACCCTATTCTTGCACCAGACCCAACTCCATCCAACCATCTCCATTCTCTTCTTAAGATCAGTCTAAGCCCTTCCTGGACTTAACTTCTCCCATGATAGATGCTTCAAGACATTCCTGAAGCTTTGCTGAACTTCTTCTAGAGATCACCTGAAGCTTGCCCTATTTGTGCACAAGCTTCTTTCTGCTCTTCAGTTCAACACTAATGCTCTCATTCTATCTGGGAGAGCATATAACACATGCTGAGACACCCATGGTTGAGGCGTGCTTATGGAGTAAATGGAGAGAAGCTTTTGCAGCAGGAGCTGGTTATGAGTTAAATGGAAAGGAAAGTTTTGTTTGCTACATACTAAGGAGCGTGAGGTGAAAGAAAATGAAGAACAGAGTAAAACAGAGTAAGAACAGAGTATAAGTGATGAGGAATCCGTGGAACAAGAGAGGGAGAGAGATGAGAGAGTTTGCAAAGAGTAAAGAGAAGGATTTTATTTCCTTAGATGATATGTGCTTACAATTACAATATAAATAGGCACAGCAAAGTGAGATAAGACAACAAGAATAAGAATAAAGAATGAGGCTGCCCAAGGCTTGAAAGGGACAGGACTCAAACGGCAACCTGCTTAAAAAGAACATGTGATCTTTACTATATTTAAATGCCAACTTGCTTCTGACCTTGCCCGAACTCTCCAACGGTCCTAAGCACTCCAGAACACTCCATTGCCTATTTAAAATAGTTCCTTGCCTCCTAAACTCAGCTGTGGTCGAGTTGCTTCCTTGGTAGGCAAGTCTTGTACGGACTGACTTGTGTTCCAAGTCTGTACTGATCATATCTCAATTCATCCGGATGCCTGCTCTTTCTTTCTCTTCTCTTCTCATGTCTTCATTTCAATACTCCCCCTCAAGCTTTACCATAAGGCATGGTTAAGCTTGGAACCCATGAAGACATCCCTCATTAAAACCTTTTGTGTGAAAAACCAATGGGACAAAAACACAAGAGGAAAAAGTAGATGCTTCATGGCTTAAGAGGATCATGATCTGGACAAGTCTATGAGTCCCAATCTTGGATGGATGGACTCACAGACCTTAGTACTTGCTCCTTTGGTGAAAGATATCTGCTAGCTGATCTTCACTCCTAGTGTAGCTGAGATTTTTATGATCTGAGAGAATTTAATTATAATCTGGTGATTAAATGGAGATTGAGAGATTAAAGATTAAGAACAAGAGAGAGACTAGAGAGATTGAAACATTTAGTTCATCTTATTACTTGTGGAGACTCATTACATTATATTAAGGGTTTAAAAGTCTAAGGAAGAAAGAAAAGCATGTGTGGTCAACCAGGGAAGAGATAAGCAGCCAATGGGAAGCCTTAGGCATGTAAAGCATCCAGCATCAAAGAGGAATATGCTGCCAGCCTGTTGACAGCCTCACGCCTCTTCCCTTCTTCCTCGGCACTGTAGGTGCTTCCTCTTCTCCTCAACATTGCCTCAGATAAGGCTGTGTCCAAGATATAGTTACTGTGGTAAGTATTCTTTTACCACGATAACTTATCTTTACCACGATAATTTTAGTTACCACAGAAGAACCAAGATCATTCTTATCTCTTTTCCTCAACATCACAACCCTTACATTATTCTCCACTCAGCTCAGTTTAACACTCCCCTCGAAGCTTGACCATGTGAAACAAGTCAAGCTTGGAATAACCATGAGATTTCCCTCATTAAAGCGTCATTAAAGAAAACCCATTGGGACAAAACCTTAATGAGGAAAGAGTAGAAATCACATGATCGAGGAGAGTGTATGAACTAGCTCTTGGCGAAGATCAATGAGCCCCAATCTGATATGAATGGACTCCATTGTCTTTGCCTAGCTGCCTTCGTAAACACATCAGCCAACTGATCCTCACTTGAGTATAGCAGGGTAGAATCACTCCAAGTATCATCATCAGCCTCACCTTGTGACAATCAACCTCAATGTGCTTTGTTCTCTCATGGAACAGAGTTAGATGCAATGTGGATAGCTGCTTGATTATCACAATGCATTGTCATTGGAGTTGCTTGAATAATCTCCAAATGCTTCAGAATCCCTTTACCACACCAATTCATTTGTAAGCTTCAGCATTGCTCTATACTCAGCCTCAGCACTTGAACAAGATACTACCTTCGCTTCTTGCTCTTCCAAGTAACAAGATTGCCACCAATGAATGTACAATAGCACGTGGTTGATTTCTGTCTGCTCTGTCTCCAGCCCAATCAGCATCACGGTAGCCTACAACCTCAGTACTCTTGTTACATCCCATCCAAACTCCAAGACCAGTAGTCCCATTCAGATACATCAAGATCCTTTCTACCATTCTCCAATGGTGCTCCTTAGGAACTTGTGCTGACTCACTTGATTCACAGCAAAGCACACATCAGGTCTTGTAATGGTAAGATAGATTCTTCCCTACAAGCTTCTGTAAAGCTTAGGATCATGAAATGGTTTGCTATTATTGGAAATAAGGAGACAAGGATAAAGGATGATCGGGGAGACTTGGAAAAGAAACTATCTGCGCAGCCTTGGAGAATAAGTCTATCCGTACAATACTTGAGACACAAGTATCTTCACAACCTAACCAACCTTGAGAAGCAAGGAGGTTTAAACTTCATAATATTGAGCTCAGAAAGTCAAAGGAGCGTTGGGATTTGTCTGAAGCAAGAAGAGTATTTAAATGGGAAGATCACATGTTACACTTGGGATGTCAGGCTTGGAGACCGTTTAGGAGCTGTCCTGTCCCTCGGCCAGAATGCATTTCTTTATTGTATTCTCTTTGTCACGATGTCCATTGTCTTGCTTATAAATATTGTATGTGCACACTCTGAATAAATCAAGGAAATAAAATCCTTCTCTTTACTCTTTGCAAACTCTCTCATCTCTCTCTCTCTCTTGTTCCACGGATTCACCATCACTCACACTCTGTTCTTACTCTGTTTTACTCTGTTCTTCATTTTCTTTCATGGTATCGAGCTTTAAGCTCTTGAGAACCTCAATCACTTCATAAACACTCTTTACTTACCTTTCTCTTCAGATTCATCTTGTTAGTTTCTTAAAATTCTCTCAGAATTCTTTTATCGATGGATAATAAAACTTCTGTTCTTGAGTGTTAGGTTTTCATTCTCTGTTCTTGGTTGTGCTTACTCTGTTACGTCTCTATTTCATTTTCTTGAGAGATTATCTTGATTCTAGACTTAGTTCTCTCAGTTCCAGAGCTTAACTCTCTCAAATCCAGCCTTGAAAAATTTAAATTCTTCTTGGCCTACTTGTAGAGATGGAGCACCCGCAGGCAGTTCTCATCCCATGTACACTCAGGGACCAGGAAACTACATCACTTGGTCTAGGATGACCAGAGCAGCCCTTGGAGGAAGAGGTCTTTGGGAGCATGTTACTTGAAGTTCAGCCCCAAAGCAGATCACCCAGGAGAAGATGTGAGGAGATTGTAGTGATAGATGAAAGCAAATGGGTTCAGGAAGATCTCATGGTGCTGTCTATCTTGCATAGCTCTCTTGATGGTCCACTTATGGACACTTACTCACACTGTACAACTCCAAAACAGTTGTGGGATACTCTACAAAGAGTGTATGGTAACTGAAAGAAAATGAAGAACAGAGTAAAACAGAGTAAGAACAGAGTATAAGTGATGAGGAATCAGGTGGAACAAGAGAGGAGAGAGATGAGAGAGTTTGCAAAGAGTAAAGAGAAGGATTTTTATTTCCTTAGATGATATGTGCTTACAATTACAATATAAATAGGCCTGAGAACAAGAATAAGAATAAAGAATGAGGCTGCCGAGGCTTGAAAGGGACGGGACTCAAACGACCTGCTTAAAAGAACATGTGATCTTTACTATATTTAAATGCCAACTTGCTTCTGACCTTTCACGAACTCTCCAGCGGTCCTAAGCACTCCAGAACACTCCATTGACTATTTAAAATAGTTCCTTGCCTCCTAAACTCAGCTCTGGTCGAGTTGCTTCCTTGGTAGGCAAGTCTTGTGTCGGACTGACTTGTGTTCCAAGTGCATGCGATCATATCTCAATTCATCGGATGCGCTCTTTCTTTCTCTTCTCTTCTCATGTCTTCATTTCAATACTCCCTCGAAGCTTTACCATAAGGCATGGTTAAGCTTGGAACCCATGAAGACATCCTCATTAAAACCTTTTGTGTGAAAAACCCAATGGGACAAAACACACAAGAGGAAAAGAGTAGATGCTTCATGGCTTAAGAGGATCATGATGCGGACAAGTCTATGAGTCCCAATCTTGGATGGATGGACTCCAGACCTTAGTACACTCCTTTGGTGAAGATATCTGCTGCTGATCTTCACTCCTAGTGTAGCGGTAGAATGATCTTACGCTCCTTTGCTTGTCTGTTGGAATTCATGAGTGTTTGTCTCATGTCGAGAGTATTCAGTTAACTTATGGCTGAATCCCCTTCAACCATACAAGGAACTCACCATTAAAAGGAAGAGACAACCAACTGGTGGTTGAATCCTCTCACACGCCTATACTACAACCAAGATCCAGAGAGTAAACTGGTTATAGAAAGCTGAGAATCTCTAGTTTGAATCTATCCTTCTAGTAACACAACACTTTGAGTTTGTAAGCTAGAGCTTTAAGAGAGATAAAGAAGAGTTTAGAGTGAGTTTTACAAGTATTAGGCTGCCTTAAGGAAAGAGTTAAGGCAGCCTCTAAACCATAACTCTAAACTCCTTACATTGTGAATATTGTTTAGACACAAGCAAGGAGAGAGCCACGAAATTAGACTGAAAGAACTTGTATTGATCTTGGATAACTTGTTACAAGAGTGGTGAAGCCTTTAAATAGGCAATCACTTACAATAAACAAAGATTAAATCAGGGAACACTAAACAACTAATATAATGGGAAATGGAAGAGTCCAGGAGGATATGGACAAGGGGAGGCGACCAGAAGCGAAGAAAGAGAGCAGGAGAGGTGTGCACAGCCTGCTTGAGTGAAAGGGACAGGTCAATTTGCTTCTCCAAAGCAACCCATGTGACTTCTTCTTTTCAAATTCAAACAAGCCTCTCTTATTTAAATTCAAACATTTTTCCTTTACTTCACAGAGGTTCCCACGTCCATAAGGTCCTCCACAACTCATTCCTTGCCTTGAAGTCAGGTTAGGTCAGTGGTAGCTTGTGGAGCAAGTCTGCAAAAAACAAAACCAAATTGGCTTCTCTTGATGAACTTATATCCTTGGATCATCAACCAGCTTCTTCTTCTGGTCATTCCTTTATTTATTTCAATACTCCCCTCAAGCTTGACCATAGGATATCCTTGGGCAAGCTTGGAACAAACACTTGCCTGTTAAAACCTAAGTGTGGAAAACCTCATGGGATAAAACCATCACTTAGGGAAAAAGTTAATTACCTTCAGCCTAGGGATTGGCCAGTGAGTCTAAGGAGTTTAAGATGATTTTGAAGGACTCCTTAGACTATGTATCATGGCCTTCTTCAATGGCGAGGCACCAATGCCTTCCTTGCTTCACACTCATCACACCTTTGAGCTTCTTCTTGTGGTCGAGCTTGTCTCCCTTTTCTTCGGCTTCTTGCCTTCATCATGGGTTGAGTCCAAGCCTGCCTTGTTCATAAGCTCAATAGGTACCTGATTCAAACAATGCACAAACCACATGCATCAATTCTCGAGAGGTAAACTTATATATTCATAAGAATCAGTATAGATTTAGGTACTTCCCTTGCATAAGTTTCTGAAGAATGAACATTGGCTTCTCATATTTAACACCCTCCTCAAGCTTAACCTGAGAATAAGAGTATGTGGTCAAGCCTGGAAGATGAGAGCCAATGATGATCACCATGCCTTGAGACAACAGCCCTCTTAACTTGAGGCTTCATCAACCAGGTACAAGCACACATGCTATGGGCTGATTCATAGCTTCCCACTGAAGGTAACTGTTCAACTCCTTTTTAGAAGCTGATCCATAGCTTCCCAACCAGAAGGTAACTGTTCTAACTCCATGCCTTGGGCTGATTCATAGCTTTCCACTCAGCTTGACTCTCCACGATCTTGTCAAGTAGTCTCGGTGGCCATCTGTTCTAACACCAAGTTGTTGCTGTCCTTGTTGAATTCTTCTTGCAATGGATTCTAGAGACCATGGAAGCTCATTTACAGCCCCCTCAAGCTTGACTCCGAGTCTAGGGGAGACAAGCTTGATATGAGCTTTAAGCCACCTGGTCTACTCACAACTATTTCTCCATGGTCAGAATATGCTTGCTTGCAGGCTCTGAAACATGGGAAATCTGAGAATCAGAGAATAGAGAATATAAAATTGCTCAAGAGTTCTAATGGACAGAGTTTTGCTCTGTTTTCTTGAGTTTTCTTGGAAGCATTAACAGCCGAGGAGCATCCAATACTCATCAAGAGTTTGGTGCTTTAGCAGCTGAAACACAATGGACCATTGGACAATTACTTTATCCAATGATCTTAGACATGTGCCACTGGAATAACTCATGACCTGATGTTTTCCAGGGCTTGCAACAAACGAACCATCGAGAATAACACATGAACAAGTGTTTTACGTGGCTTAGACAACAATGAATCCAATGGATCAAAACAGTTTGTCCACGGTCAAAGAGATGCTCCATTAAGAGAAAGCTATTATCCAATGGATAAAGCATAATGGTGAAGCATTTTTAAAAATCATTCTCTTCCTCAAGCTTGATTCATGATACTAACAAGTACTAAACAAGCTAACACTATATCAGTGGAAGAAAGGATTTATTCAAAAGTCGAGAGAAAATAGGTGAGTTTAATCCCAAAGAAGAGCAACCAGGCTCTGATACCATGTTGGAATTCATGAGTGTTTGTCTCATGTCAAGAGAGTATTCAGTTAACTTGTAACTGAATCCCCTTCAACCATACAACAGGAACTCACCATTAAAAGGAAGAGACAACAACCGGGGTGGTTGAATCCTCTCACACAGCCTATCTACTACAACCAAGATCCTAGAGTAAACTGGTTATAGAAAGCTGAGAATCTCTAGTTTGAATCTATCCTTCTGTAGTAACACAACACTTTGAGTTTGTGTACTTAAGATGAAGAGGATTTAGAATCAGTAAGCTAGAGCTTAAGAGATAAAGAAGAGTTTAGAGTGAGTTTTACAAGTATTAGGCTGCCTTAAGGAAAGAGAGTTAAGGCAGCCTCTAAACCATAACTCTAAACTCCTTACATTGTGAATATTGTTTAGACACAAGCAAGGGAGAGCCACGAAATTAGACTGAAAGAACTTGTATTGATCTGGATAACTTGTTACAAGAGTGGTGAAGCCTTTAAATAGGCAATCACTTACAATAAACAAAGATTAAATCAGGGAACACTAAACAACTAATATAATGGGGAAATGGAAGAGTCCAGGAGGATATGGACAAGGGAGGCACGACCAGAAGCAGAGAAAGAGACAGGAGAGAGGTGTGCACAGCCTGCTTGAGTGAAAGGGACAGTCCACCGCTTCTCCAAAGCAACCCATGTGACTTCTTCTTTTCAAATTCAAACAAGCCTCTCTTATTTAAATTCAAACATTTTTCCTTTACTTCACAGAGGTTCCCACGTCCATAAGGTCCTCCACAACTCATTCCTTGCCTTGCAAGTCAGGTTAGGTCAAGTGGTAGCTTGTGGAGCAAGTCTGTACAAAACAAAACCAAATTGGCTTCTCTTGATGAACTTATATCCTAGGATCATCAACCAGCTTCTTCTTCTGGTCATTCCTTTATTTATTTCAATAGTCTCACCTTGTGCCAATCCACTTCAATGTGTTTTGTTCTCTCATGGAAGACTGAGTTGGAGGCTATGTGAATGGCTGCCTGGTTATCACAGTGTATTGTGATTGGTGTTGTTGTCTCAATGCCCAAGTCATTTAGCAAGTTTCTGATCCATATAAGCTCACTAGTCAGCTTTCTCATGGCTCTATATTCTGCCTCAGCACTTGAACATGATACAACCTTCTGCTTCTTGCTTTTCCAAGTGAATAGATTGCCTCCTATGAAGGTGCAATAGCCTGTTGTAGACCTCCTTGAAACGAAGACTTTAAGGATTTAGATTGGAAACATTATGAGAATTTAAGAGAGAGAGGTAGTGTTGGATGAAGAAGAGAGAATAAGAACACTACTTCATTGATTGATTACATTGCAACCTCATACACTCATTTAAGGACAAACGATCACAAGCAGCCAGAGAAGAAACAATAAAGAAATGAGTGATAGTACAAGGAAATAATAAACAAAGGGAGAGGAGCTGGTCGGCAGGCTCGTTCAGCCGGGTGAAAGTGACAGCACCCAACGGTCTCCCTGCTCCTCTTTCTCTCATAGACCATTGACTTCTCCACCAACAGCTCTCTTCCTTATGTCGACATTCTCCACTTCTTTTGGCAGGTTTAAATATCATTGGTGCTTGCTTTCCATTGAAAACCTCATTGGTGCTTGCTTTCCATTGAAGTAATACTCTCTTGACATGAGACAAATACTCATGAATTCCAACATGGTATCGAGCCTGGTTGCTCTTCTTTGGGATTAAACTCACCTATTTTCTCTCTGATTTTTGAATAAATCCTTTCTCTCCCACTCTGATATAGTGTTAGCTTGTTTAGTACTTGTTAGTATCATGAATCAAGCTTGAGGAAGAAAGATTTTAAAATGCTTCACCATTATGCTTTATCCATTGGATAATAGCTTTTTCTTAATGGAGCATCTCTTTGACCAGGTGGACAAACTGTTTTGATCCATTGATTCATTGTTGTCTAAGCCACAGAAAACACTTGTTCATATTCGATGGTTCTTTGTTGCAAGCCCTGAAAACATCATCATTTCATGAGTTATTCCAGTGGCTATCCGATCAGTGGATAAATGTTCAATGGTCCATTGTGTTCAGCTTGCTAAAGCACCAAACTCTTGATGAGTATTGGATGCTCCTGGCTTTTATGCTTCCAAAACTCAAGCAGAGCAAAACTCTGTCCATTAGAACTCTTGAGCAAATTCTATTATCTATTCTCTCATTCTCTGATTCTCAGGTTACTTATTCTCCATCATTCTCCTATTCTCTGGCTACTAAAACTCTGGTTACATCATTCTCTATTCTCTATTTATTCTCCGGTTACTTTTACTCTGGTTACTTAATTCTCTATTCTCACAGTCTCTTGTTTAAAATCTGCTAAGGTTGTCAAAATGTCTTGAAGTTAAGCTGTCTTGAAAGAATTGTCTTGCTTCTGACCTTAGGAAAATTAATTGTCTTGTGCATGAATGCAGTCTTGATGATTAGGATTCAGAGTGTTGCTAGGATAAAATCTTACAGATATCTGTCCATTGCTGCTGTGCTTATTTAAAATGTGTTTTAAAGATCAGACTTGGTGAAAACCAATGTTCTGGTCTCTTGTTCTACTGATGCTTGTCTTAGTGTTGGTTTGACAGACCATGTTGATCAAGCCTGCACAAGATGCATATTCTGACCATGGAGAAATAGTTGTGAGTAGACCAGGTGGCAAAGCTCATATCAAGCTTGTCTCTCCCATACTGGTCAAGCTTGAGGGGGCTGTAAATGAGCTTCCATGGCCCGTCCAGAAGCCATTGCAAGAAGCCTTTAACAAGGACAACAAGAACTTGGTGTTAGAACAGATGGCCACCAGAGACTACTTGACAAGATCAGGTGGAGAGTCAAGCTGAGTGGAAAGCTATGAATCAGCCCAAGGCATGGAGTTAGAACAGTTACCTTCTGGTTGGGAAGCTATGGATCAGCTTCTAAAAGGAGTTAGAACAGTTACCTTCAGTGGAAGCTATGAATCAGCCCATAGCATGTGTGCTTGTACCTGGTTGATGAAGCTTCAAGTTAAGAGGGCTGTTGTCTCAAGGCATGGTGATCATCATTGGCTCTCATCTTCCAAGCTTGACCACATACTCTCATTCTGGTCAAGCTTGAGGAGGGTGTTAAATATGAAAGCCAATGTCCATTCTTCAGAAACTTATGCAAGGAAGTACCTAAATCTATACAAATGCTTATGATTTTGGTCTGCCCCTTGAGAATTGATGCATGTGTTTGTGCATTGTTTGAATCAGGTACCTATTGAGCTCATGAACAAGGCAGGCTTGGACTCAACCCATGATGAAGGCAAGAAAGAAAGAAAGGGAGACAAGCTCTGACCACAAGAACAAGCTCAAAGGTGTGATGAGTGTGAAGCAAGGAAGGCATTGGTACCTTCTTGCCATTGAAGTAAGGCCATGATCCAGAGTCTAAGGAGTCCTTCAAAATCATCTTAAACTCCTTAGACTCACTGGCCAATCCCTAGGCTGAGGGTAGTTACTCTTTTCCCTAAGTGATGGTTTTATCCCATGAGGTTTTCCACACTTAGGTTTTAATGAGGCAAGTGCTCTCAGTTCCAAGCTTGTCAAGGATCTCCTATGGTCAAGCTTGAGGGGATATTGAAATAAATATAGGAACGACGAAGAAGCTGGTTGATGATCCAAGGATAAGTTCATCAAGAGAAGCCAATTTGGTTCTGTTTTGTATGCAGACTTGCTCCACAAGCTACCACTTGACCTAACCTGACTTGCAAGGCAAAGAATGAGTTGTGGAGGACTTATAGACGTTGGGAACATCTGAGAAGTCAAGTAAACATGTTTGAATTTAAATAAGAGAGGCTGGTTTGAATTTGAAAGAAGAAGTCACATGGGTTGCTTAGAGGCAGCTAGACCTGTCACTTTCACTCAACCAGGCTGTGCAAACCTCTCTCTGTCTCTTTCTCTACCTCTGGTCGTGCCTATCCTTGTCCATATCCTCCTGGCCTCTTCCATTTCCCCATTATATTAGTTGTTTAGTCATTCCCTTGTTTAATCATTGTTTATTGTAAGTGATTGCCTATATAAAGGCTTCACCTCCTCTTGTAACAATCATCAATTATCAATATAAGTTCTCTTAGTCTAATTTCGTGGCTCTCTCTCCTTGCTTGTGTCTAAACAATATTCACAATGTAAGGAGTTTAGAGTTATGGTTTAGAGGCTGCAACTCTCTTCTCTTAGGCAGCCTAATACTTGTAAAACTCTAAACTCTTCTTTATCTTCAGTTAAGCTCTAGATTACTGATTCTAAATCCTCTTCATCTTAAGTACACAAACTCAAAGTGTTGTGTTACTACAGAAGGATAGATTCAAACTAGAGATTCTTTGCCATACATAACCAGTTTACTGTCAGGATCTTGGTTATTGTATAGGCTGTGTAAGAGGATTCAACTACCAGTTGGTTGTCTCCTCAAGTATGATGGTGAGTTCATGTTGTATGGTTGAAGGGGATTCAGTTACAAGTTAATTGAATACTCTCTTGACATGAGACAAATACTCATGAATTCCAACACTCTTGGCAGGATTTAAATATCAAAACGCCCATAATATCTCATCCTTGTCTTGCAAGTCAAGCTAGGTTTTATGTTAACTTGATCACCTTACTCTTGCCCCAGATCTCTCGGTTGTTTCCTTGATAACATGGTGGTCTCTACCTTATTCTCTTCATGTCAACCTCCCCCTCAAGCTTGACCATGTAGAACAAGTCAAGCTTGGAAGCCATGAAGCAATCCCTCATTAAAACCTTAGCTAGGAAAAACCAATGGGATAAAAACAAGCCAAGGAAAAGAGTAGATCACTTCATGGAGGAGATCAGTGACATGAAAGATCTATGAGTCCCAACCTTGGATGGATGAACTCACAAATCTTAGTGCTTGCTGCCTTTGTGAATATATCAGCTAGCTGATCCTCACTTCTTGTGTAGCAAGGTAGTATTACTTTCTGTTCCACGGCTTGTCTAACCTTGTGGCAGTCCACTTCTATATGTTTGGTTCTTTCATGGAAGACTGAGTTGCTAGCAATGTGTATAGCCGCCTGGTTATCACAATGCATAGTGATTGGTGATGTATAAGATTTCTAAGTATCTTAAGCCATAGAAATAGATTGATCAGAGATTTGATGGAGATTAAGAAGATTTAAGAGATTAGAGAGAGATTATGAGAGATTAAAGTCTAAGAACATTTCTGGACAATGAGAGAGACTTCTTATTATTTGCTTAATCATAATGAGGAGAGGGTTTACATATTTATACAAGAAGCATAAGGCTGATTACGGTTCAAAGGAAGAAGCTCAAGCATGTGAAGTCAAAGGAGTGGGCAATTCAAACTCTGGCCAATGGTTGTGCTCACCGCGTTGACAGGCTGTCAGCTTGCCAGACCTTGCCAGCCTGTCCTGCTTTCGTTCCTCATCCTTCTCAGCGGTCGAAATGATCAGGTGAAGGCTTGGTTGCTGCTGAGGTAACCCGGTAAGTTCTTATGGTAAATGGGTGAAGTTTCACCTTAATGCGGTCATGTGTACGGATCCCACATCCGTACAGCCTGCCTAAGTTTGCACTTCACCCATTTCTCTCTTCAGCATATAACCTGATTGATCCCTTCTGCCCATCCGTGCAGGCCGTACCATCATCCGTGCAGGCCCATACAGGCCGTACAACACCCTAAGTTTGCACTCACATCTCTTCTTCTCCTTATGATCCCAACACTCCATATCTTCTTATATCAATGTGAAACCCTCTTCTCAACCTCCCCTCAAGCGACCATATGGAACAAGTCAAGCTTGGACAGCCATGAGATCTTCCTCATTAAAAACCTCACAAGGAAAACCCATTGGGACAAAACCTTGATGAGGGAAAGAGTAAAGATCTCATGACTAAGAGATCAGCTCTTCATCTTCCCAAGATCAATGAGGCCCAGCGGATGTGAATGGACTCCATTGTCTTCTGCTGCTTTGTGAACACATCAGCCAGCTGGTCTTCACTTCGGTGTAACAAGGTAAGATCACTCCAAGCACTATCATCTCCCTCACTTTGTGGCAGTCAACTTCAATATGCTTGGTTCTTTCATGGAAGACAGAGTTGCTAGCAATGTATAGCAGCCTGGTTATCACAATGCATAGTGATTGGTGATGTATAAGATTTCTAAGTATCTTAAGCCATAGAAATAGATTGATCAGAGATTTGATGGAGATTAAGAAGATTTAAGAGATTAGAGAGATTATGAGAGATTAAAGTCTAAGAACATTTCTGGACAATGAGAGAGACTTCTTATTATTTGCTTAATCATAATGAGGAGAGGGTTTACATATTTATACAAGAAGCATAAGGCTGATTACGGTTGGAAAAGCTCAAGCATGTGAAGTCAAAGGAGTGGAGCTTAATTCAAACTCTGGCCAATGGTTGTGCTCTGCGTTGACAGGCTGTCAGCTTGCCAGACCTTGCCAGCCTGTCCTGCTCGCGTTCCTCATCCTTCTCAACGGTCAGAAATGATCAGGTGAAGGCTTGGTTGCTGCAAGGAGTAACCGGGTAAGTTCTTATGGTAAATGGGTGAAGTTTCACCTTATGCGGTCGTAATGCGGATCCCACATCCGTACAGCCTGCCTAAGTTTGCACTTCACCCATTTCTCTCTTCAGCATATAACCTGATTGATCCCTTCACTGCCCATCCGTACAGGCCGTACCATCATCCGTCACAGGCCGTCAGGCCGTACAACACCCTAAGTTTGCACTCATCTCTTCTTCTCCTTATGATCCCAACACTCCATATCTTCTTATATCAATGTGAAACCCCTCTTCTCAACACTCCCCTCAAGCGACCATATGGAACAAGTCAAGCTTGGACAGCCATGAGATCTTCCTCATTAAAAACCTCACCAAGGAAAACCCATTGGGACAAAACCTTGATGAGGAAAAGAGTAAAGATCTCATGACTAAAGGATCAGCTCATCTTCCCAAGATCAATGAGGCCCAAGCGGATGTGAATGGACTCCATTGTCTTCTGCTGCTGCTTTGTGAACACATCAGCCAGCTGGTCTTCACTTCGGTGTAACAAGGTAAGATCACTCCAAGCACTATCATCTCCCTCACTTTGTGGCAGTCAACTTCAATATGCTTGGTTCTTTCATGGAAGACAGAGTTGGATGCAATGTGGATTGCAGCCTGGTTGTCACATGCATAGTCATGGTAGCGATCATCTCCAAGTGCTTGGTATCCCTTTGATCCAAACCAGCTCGTTTGTGGCTTCCGGCTCTATACATGCTCGGCACTTGAACATGAGACCACCTTCGCTTCTTGCTCTTCCAAGTGACTAAGTTCCCACCAATGAATGTGCAATAGCCAGTAGTTGATCTTCTATCTGATCTATCTCCCTGATCTGCATCACAATAGCTACCACCACTTTATACATTTGCAACCCATCCACACACCAAGTTCTTGTGTTCCATTCAGATACATAAGCAATCTTTCTACCATCGCCAATGATGCTCTTTTGGAACTTGCATATGCTGGCTCACCTGATTCACAGCAAAGCAAATATCGGTCTAGTAATGGTCAAATAGATTAGCTTACCTTGCTTTATAAAGCTTTGGATCATGAAATGGCTTGCTGTCTTCAAGCTCCCCTCACGTGGAACTTTATACCCATCTTCCATGGGCATTTTGGCTGTCTTTCCTCCATAAGCACCTGCATCTTTCAAAAGATCAAGTGTATATTTCCTTTGAGAAATGAACAAGCCTTCCTTAGCTCTACATAACTCAATGCCAAGGAAGTATTTCATTTCTCCCAAATCTTTAATCTCAAACACAGATTTAAGAAATTCCTTGGTAGCCTTGATACCATCTTTATCACTGCCGGTGATGATGATATCATCAACATACACAAGAAGAACAATAATACCTGCTGGTGTGACAAGAGTGAAGAGGGTGTGGTCAAGCTCAGGACTTCCTGAATCCTCTTCCATTCAAGGTAGTGCTAAGTTTGTGATACCAAGCTCTAGGGGATTGCTTAAGGCCGTGATAGCTTTCTTTAGCCTCAAGACATTTCCTTCTTCACTAAGTGTTCAAGACCAGGAGGTGGATGCATATAAACTTCATCTTCAAGCTCTCCTTGTGGAAAGCATTCTTCACATCCATTTGCCAGAGATCCCACTCAAGGTTCACCAAAGAGAGCACAATCCGAATAGTATGGAGCTTGGCAATGGTGCAAATGTATCAATGTAGTCTTCTCCATAAGTTTGAGTGAAACCCCTTGCTACCAGCCTTGTCTTGCGCTATCTATCTTCCCATTTGGAAGGTACTTGATAGTGAAGATCCATCTACTAGACACAGCTCTCTTTCCTTTTGGTAAGGCACTCTCATACCATGTATCATTCTTGATCATAGCATCAGCCTCAGCATTAGAATCCCTCCATTCTTGTATCAGCATTGCCTCTTCATAGCTTCTTGGGACATAGCTCTCATCTAAGCTTACTTGAAGGCATAATGCTCTTCTGGATATTGAGCAAAGGAGCACACAGCTTGAAGGATGCTCCACAGCCTGGCATTGTAGTACACTCTCGTGTTTACGGTTGGAAGGATCCTTCCTTATCCGTGTGCTTCTCCTGGCTAGTGCGGTGATTGTTGTTGTTCACTTTGCACACCTTGCATTTCATCCTCCTGTGCTTGCACTTGCACTTCTTCTTGAACCTCACTCGGATCAGACTCTTCTTGATGATCTCTAGACTCCGCCTGAATCACCACCTTGATCATGAAAGCTAGAGCTCTCTTGACCACTTGAACTCTCTCCCATTCCTTGGTTAAGAGTTTCGATTCACTGCCCCCTCATGATCAAGGGTGGGGACATGAATATCATCATAGCAGCACTCCCTTGGACACCATCAGCAGCAGTAGTAGAGCCCTTCCTGTCTACTTCCTCCACTTTGGCCTTGGTTCATATTAATCCCAAGATTCTCCAAGATGTCCTCAAGATCTGCTCTATCTGAAGTTAAATCCTTGAGATCTTCCAGTTCTTTTCTTCATAGTAGCCCCTTTCCTCTACAAACTTCACTTCTCTTGAAACCATTACCCTCCTAGTGTCTTCATCATAGCATTTGTATCCTTTCTGACTTGAGGAGTAACCAATAAACATAGCTTTGGTGCTCTTGGCTTCAAGTTTGTTTCTCAATTCACGGGAACCATGACATAGCAAAGACACCCAAAGACCTTGAGATGAGTCGAACTGCTTGTACTTGTTGAGCACCTCAAATGGTGACTTCCCATGCAACACAAGAGTAGGTGTTAGGTTGATCAAGTAACAAGCAGTAACCACAGCATCACTCAGAATCTTTTAGGAACATTGGCTGAAACATCATGGATCTTGCAACTTCCATTAAGTGCCTGTTCTTCCTCTCAGCCACTCCATTTTGCTGTGGGTGTAAGGACAACTAGTTTGATGAAGAATGCCACTCGAGAGATAGGTGTTCCTTGAATGCATTGCCGTGTACTCTCCTCCATTATCGGACCGAAAATCTTGATCTTGGCTTGATAATGGTTAGTCTATATGATTGAAAATTTTTAAATGCATCAAGCACCCTATCTTTGGTTGGAATTAAAGTTAACCAGGTGTATTTGGATTTTTCATCAATGAAAGTGACATAATATTTCTGGTTTTCCTAGATAAGCAAGGAGCAGTCAAACATCAGAGTGCCTGATCAAAACACTTATCATAGATAGTAGAAGAGTTTGGGAAAAGCAGTTTTACAATGCTTGCCTAAAATGCAAGCTTCACAATCATTATTCTCAAAGAAACACCTGGCAACATCGGTTTTAAAGCCTTATTATGAGGGTGTCCTAGTCTAGCATGCCACAATGCATTTTGCTAAGACTAGTAGAAACGAGAAGAAAAGAGCAACTAAAATTTGAAAGCAACAGTTGAGAATTCAGATTCTCAAGAACATAAAGATCTCCTTTGGTTTCCCACTTCCCAGCACCTTGCTACTCTCAATATCCTGAAATTTCACACTGTTAGGACTGAAAATGACATTACAATTTAGATCAGTAGCACTTTTTCTGAGATAATAAATTAGAAGTGAAATCGATATAAAGAGCTTTAGAGTCTTTATCAAACAGCTTGAGCTTTCTTATTCCTTTGATAGGAATTTTAGCACCATTGCTATCATCACATTGCCATGGGCAGGCTCAATGCTAGTGATCAGCTTAGTGTCACTAATCATATGATGAGATGCACCAGAATCAACAATGAGGGGTTTATATGAACATGGAGATGACTTAGCGAGATGAGCAAGAATATTAGATGGCTTATATGTAGGCAGAGATCATATGCATGATCAATCCTATCAATATCACAATTTCTAAGATGATCATGTATGTTTATTGAACTATCAGTACTAGCAATCATGGATGCACCAAAGGAGTACCCAAAGGTGTTACCATTATCCTTGAAGAGTTTGATGAGAGCATCCAAGTCTGATCTCTTCAAGTACTCTCCATCATTGTTGCCTCTTGAGCTAGAACCGCCAGTATAAGCCACTAAGGACTTCCCATTGTCCACTTCCACTTCCTGATTCTTGCTTGAGCTTGCCACCATTAGCCTCTCCCAAATGTGCCTTTGCCTCCTTGTTGAATTTGGCGGTTTCAAATGGGGATGAAGTATCCAGCATTGACTCCTCTTGTGACCTTGCTTCTTGCAATGATCACAGTTCCCATTGAACTTCTCATACTTCCCATGTACTGCCTTGTTAGCTTGTGATACCTCTCCTTGCTCAGCGTGTGATGCCTCCTTTTGTTGAGCTCATCAGCATTAGTAGTATTCGGCCTCAGCATTTCTAGCTCTGACCATAAAGCTCTGAACTTTCCCAAATGCTTCTCAAAGTCCATGTCCTCTTGCACCAGATTGTTAAGCTTGCTTTACTTCAAACACTCTGCTCAGATTTGATGTATTCCCATACACCTTCTTCAATGTGTCCCCAACTCCTTTGGGTTTCACAATAGCTGTAGGCTTCCATCAGTTCTGTTCCAAAGATGCAAGAAGAGCTGAGCACAATGCACTCCTCTTGTTGCCATTTCTCAAGCATCACTTGAGTCCTCTTGAACATCCTCACCTTGAGTAATAAGCTTTGGAGCTTCTCGGTTGTGATGTGTTTCAACAACCCTTTGCTTCGACAGCATTCTGGCCATCCTTGACCACACAAGATAGTTATTTCCTTTGAAAGTAGCGCAACCTTCATGTAGACTCCACCACCTTCCATTGCTTGAGAAAAGACTTCAACTTGTATCAACACACCACACAAGTTGATAAAGTTCTGAGCTTTCAGATTAAATCTTCAAGACAACCTCAAAGACTTCTCCTTTAGCTCATACAAACACCAAACACTCCAAAGGTCTGAACTTTAAGCTTGAATCTTCAATAATGCCTCAAAGCTTCCACCTTTAGAACTCTTCTTCTTCATAAACACCACACAAGACTCTTGAGACCACCAGTAAGCTGCGCCACCACAGGAACCAACTTGAGAACAGATCTCAAAGAACAAACACCAACAGCCACGAAACAAGTTTCTCAAAGATCTAGCACACCAATCTTCAAGAACACACACGGATACCTTAAGAACACAGGTTGAAAAGCCAACCTGGCTCTGATACCATAAGATTTCTAAGTATCTTAAGCCATAGAAATAGATTGATCAGAGATTTGATGGAGATTAAGAAGATTTAAGAGATTAGAGAGAGATTATGAGAGATTAAAGTCTAAGAACATTTCTGGACAATGAGAGAGACTTCTTATTATTTGCTTAATCATAATGAGGAGAGGGTTTACATATTTATACAAGAAGCATAAGGCTGATTACGGTTCAAAGGAAGAAGCTCAAGCATGTGAAGTCAAAGGAGTGGGCTTAATTCAAACTCTGGCCAATGGTTGTGCTCACACGTTCTGACAGGCTGTCAGCCTTGAACCTTGCCAGCCTGTCCTGCTCGCGTTCCTCATCCTTCTCAGCGGTCAGAAATGATCAGGTGAAGGCTTGGTTGCTGCAAGGAGTAACCGGTAAGTTCTTATGGTAAATGGGTGAAGTTTCACCTTGTGCGGTCGTAATGCGGATCCACATCATCCGTACAGCCTGCCTAAGTTTGCACTTCACCCATTTCTCTCTTCCAGCATATAACCTGATTGATCCCTTCACTGCCCATCCGTCACAGGCCGTACCATCATCCGTCACAGGCCGTGCAGGGCGACAGCACCCTAAGTTTGCACTCACATCTCTTCTTCTCCTTATGATCCCAACACTCCATATCTTCTTATATCAATGTGAAACCCTCTTCTCAACAATGTAGTCTCAACTCCCAAGTCTTTAAGAGTCCTTTGATCCAAATCAGCTCACTTGTGAGTTTCCTCGTAATATACTCTGCCTCAGCACTTGAACATGAAACCACCTTCTGCTTCTTGCTCTTCCAAGTTACCAAATTGCCTCCAATAAATGTGCAATAACCAGTAGTTGATCTCTATCAACTCTATCTCCTGCCAATCTGCATCACAATAGCCTACTATCTCGGTGCTCTTGTTGCAGCCCATCAAACTCCTTGCCCTGGTGCTTCTCTTAAGTACCTTAGGATTCTTTCCACCATGTTCCAATGGTGCATCTTAGGAGCTTGCATATGTTGGCTCACTTGGTTGACATAGAAAGCACAAATCAGGTCGTGTGATGGTGAGATATATGAGTTTTCCCACCATCCTCCTATAGTGCTTTACATCTTCATACAGCTTGTCTTCTATCTCCCCCTCACGCATCACTTTGTAACCTTCTTCAAGAGGAGTCTTGGCTGTTCTTCCTCCTAAGTCACCAACTTCCCTTAGTAGGTCAAGCGTATACTTCCTTTGTGAGAGAAACAATCCCTCTTTGGATCTACACATCTCAATGCCCAAGAAGTATTTTAGCTCTCCCAAGTCTTTGATATCAAAAGTTGCCTTGAGGAAAGCTTTGGTGGATGTAATCCTCCTTATCACTACCAGTGATTATAATGTCATCAACATATATCAAGATGACAATGATTCCCTGCTTGCTTGTGAGAGTGAAAAGAGTATGATCAGCCTCAGATTTCACAAAGCCTCTCCCATTCAGTGTGGTGCTCAGCTTGTGGTACCAAGCTCTTGGGGATTGCTTTAGACCATAGATTGCTTTCTTGAGTCTTAACACATTGCCTGGTTTAACCATGTCTTCCATACCCTTTGGTGGGCGCATGTACACTTCATCTTCAAGCTCTCCTTGTAGGAATGCATTCTTGACATCCATTTGCCAAAGATCCCATTCCAAATTCACAGCAGAGATAGTACAATCCTTATGGTGTGAAGCTTTGCCACTGGTGCAAAGGTTTCAAGATAATCCTCACCATATACTTGAGTGTAGCCTCTTGCTACTAGTCTGGTCTTCTTCCTCTCAGGTTTCCCATTGGCTAAGTATTTGATTGTGAACAACAGCATACTTGTAACGCCTTCTTGCCTTTGGGAAGCTCGGTTTCAAACCAGGTTCCATTTCTCTCCATAGCACCCATCTCATCTCCTACTGAATCTCTCCATTCCTTGATTGCCATAGCTTCTTCATACGACCTTGGTATGTAGGCCTCATCAAGATTAGTGATGAATGCTTGATGATTCACGGGATATTGGGCTAGGGTGCATGTTGCTTGAGTTGGATGAGCAACTGCTTGGCTGTTGAAATACACTCTTGTATTGATCAGTTTGATGGATGATGTCTGATTCTTGTGCTTCTCTAGCGGCTGGACTTCTTCTACAAGCTCTTCTCCATCGGACTCGCCTCTTGCTCATGTACTGATGGTTCAATGTGATTAGTTTCATCCTGATCATGAACCTCTTGCTCCTGACCAGTATTAGTCCTTCTTGACCCTCTTGATCTCCTTCTCTTGCGTCTGATCCCTCTTGATCAGTATGAGAGTCCTCTTGATTCCCCTTCAGGATTAGGATGAACACCTTGTTCCTCAACAGGCACTGGTTCTGTGCTCGGACTCATGTTGATACCAAGACTCTCCATAATGTGCTTCAGATTTTGTGCTCTATCCGAGACTCCTTTGGACAGGTCCTTGAGCTCATCCCAATTCTTTTCATCAAAGTAGCCTCTGGACTCAACAAACTTCACATCTCGGGACACCATGACTCTCTAGTCTCTGGTACATAGCATTTGTACCCCTTTTGAGTGGTGGAGTAGCCTATGAACACTGCCTTGACACTTCTTGCCTCCAACTTATTTCTATGCTCACCTGGCTGTAACACAAAACACACACACCCAAAGACAGCAAGTAGTCTACAGATGGTTTTCTTTTGTTCAGTACCTCATATGGTGTAGAATCCTCAAGCACTCTAGTTGGAGTTAGGTTGATGAGATAGCAAGCAGTCATGACTGCATCACTCGAAGCGTTTAGGCATGTTGGTATAGAACATCATGGACCTGGCCACCTCCATGAGGTGCCTGTTCTTCCTCTCAGCCACTCCATTTTGTTGTGGAGTATATGGACAGCTAGTTTGATGAATGATCCCATGCTTAGCAAGATGGTTTTGAATGCACTACTTGTATATTCTCCCCATTGTCTGACCTGAATACTTTGATCTTAACATTGAAATGATTAGTTATGTAGTTCGGAAATTTATAAAAGCATCAAGCACTCTATCTTTAGTTTGAATCATAGTCAGCCAAGTGTATTTTGATTTTTGATCAATGAAAGTGACAAAATACTTATGATTCTCCTAGATATGCATGGTGCAGTCCGGACATCGAGTGTATAAGATCAAAGCAATTTTCATAGATAGTAGAAGACTTAGGGAAGACAGTTTTGCAATGCTTGCCAAGGATGCATGCTTCACAGTCATCATTTTTAAAAGAAACATGAGGAAATAAGATGTTCAGTGCGAGAATGAGGATGGCCTAGCCTAGCATGCCATAATACATCATTATCTAAAACAGAATTGAACTAAAAGCAGAATTTGAAATGGTCTTGATATCTTCAAGCGGTACAAGTCCTCCTTGAAACACCTTTGCCAATCAACTTAAGAGTCTCAATATCCTGAAACATAACCTCATTAGGACTGAATATCACATTACAATTTAAATCAGTGGTCACTCTTTTAACTGATAACAAATTTGAAACAAATGAAGGCATATAAAAGCTTTGGTTTCTCTATCAAACAGGTTAATGGTTCCTTCACCCATAATGGGAATTCTATCACCATTAGCAATTTTAACATTCCACGAGATAGGCTTAATGTTTTTAATCATCTTGGCGTCACTAATCATGTGATGAGATGCTCTGAGTCTATTACTAATGGTTTAATCTTATCAAAGGCATTCAGATTTGTGGTAAGACCACAGTGCACTAGACACTTTATATGATGCATTTAAAGATAAACCAAGTGTGTTACCAGACTCCTTTAGGGCTTTGATGAGTGCATGGAGGTCAGACTTCTTGATAGTCTCATCTTGTGTCCCTCTCATGGCTGTACCACCACCATTGGTAAGCGCATTCCCATCACCAGCATTCTAGATGCGCATTGAATTAGATGACTCTCCTCCATCACCGAGTAATTTGCTCTTGCATCAGTTCTGAACCGTGGCTTGAGGTGTGGGTGAAGAATCCAGCACTTGTCTCTTCCATGCCCTTTCTTCTTGCAGTGGTCACACTCCCACACCTTCTTGTCACTTGGTTTGTAGTACCCTTTGTTAGCAGCCCTCAGCGGGATCTTACGCTCCATCAGCTTTGTTTGCAAGTATGAGGTCTCCTTTACCTCCAAAGAGCTCCACTGAGCCTTGCTCCTTTTGTATCTGGCATAGCTCCTCAAGGTCTGGGAGCTTGTCACTCCTCAGAATGTGTTTGATTAACCCACCATACACTGGATTGAGAGTAAGCGAAGTGCAAACACTTTATCTTGTTCTTTTCTCTCATTCAGCACCTCGGGGTCAACACTTGATGGTCTCGGCATCTCCAGCTCAGCCCACAAGGATCTAAATTTCCCAAAATGTTTTGAAAAATCAGTATCCTCTTGTGTGAGGGTGTTGATAGCCCTCTTGACTTCAAACCACGGCTGATGTTGGAGACATTTCCATAAACTTTCGAAGAGTGTCCCATAGCTCCTTTGAGGTTTCACAATAGGAGTATGCCTCCGAGGATATGTGGTGCAAGGCTGTTCGAATGATGGAGAGAACCATAAGATCCGCTTGACCTTCTTTCTTTCCATCTCCTTTAGCCAGCGTCCACATCTTCTTTACCATCCTCTCTAGGCTGGTTTGTTTTGCTCCCTTGCCCTCATGACACACTCCCAAAGACCTCTGCCTCCGAGTGCTGTCTTGACAAGCCTTGACCATAACAGATAGTTTGGCCCATTCAGTGTCACGGGAATGATAACCATCTTGGTCGAGTTTCCATTTTGGCAAATTTTGAAGCTGGAAAATAAGAACAGCTGAAGAACACCAGAACTTTGCCAAAATAGAAAAAGATCAGAGAATTTCTTGGAAATAAGAGATTTAGACTAGAAGAATAAGGTCTCAAGAGCTTTAGAGAGCTCGATACCATGAAAGACTGAAGACTTTAAAGGATTTAGATTGGAAACATTATGAGAATTTAAGAGAGAGAGAGGTAGTGTTGCGGATGAAGAAGAGAGAATAAGAACACTACTTCATTGATTGATTACATTGCAACCTCATACACTCTATTTAAGGACAAACACGATCACAAGCAGCCAGAGAAGAAACAATAAAGAAATGAGTGATAGTACAAGGAAATAATAAACAAAGGGAGAGGAGCTGGTCGGGGGCTCGTTCACCCGGGTGAAAGTGACAGCACCCATGGTCTCCTGCTCCTCTTTTCTCTCATAGACCGTGACTTCTCCACCAACAGCTCTCTTCCTTATGTGACATTCTCCACTTCTCTTGGCAGGATTTAAATATCAAAACCGCCCATAATATCTCATCCCTTGTCTTGCAAGTCAAGCTAGGTTTTATGTTAACTTGATCACCTTACTCTTGCCCTTGATCTCTACGGTTGTTTCCTTGATAACATGGTGGTCTCTACCTTATTCTCTTCATGTCAACACTGTCCACTCTATCACCTGCCCAATCTGCATCACGGTATCCTACAATCTCTGTGCTCTTGTTGCAACCCATCCATACACCTTGACCAGGAGCTTCCCTTAGATATCTTAGAATCCTTTCCACCATATTCCAATGATGAACTTTAGGGGCTTGCATATGCTGACTGACTTGGTTCACTGCAAAGCAAATATCTGGTCTTGTGATGGTAAGATAGATCAGCTTCCCAACCATTTTCCTATAGAGTTTGAAGTCTCCAAATGGTTCATCTTCAAACTCCCCTCGCATGAGACCTTGTACCCTTCTTCTAGTGGTGTCTTGGCTGTTCTTTCTTTAAGCTTTCCTGCCTCACTTAAGATATCAAGTGTGTACTTTCTTTGAGATAGGAAGAGCCCCTCTTTAGAGCTGCATATTTCTATCCACAGAAAGTACTTTAACTCACCAAATCTTTAATATCAAAAGCGATTTAAGAAAAGCTTTAGTTGAGATGATACCTTCCTTGTCATTTCCTGTGATGATGATATCATCTACATAAATTAGAACTGCCACAATCCCTTGCTTGCTGGTGAGAGTGAAGAGTGTGTGATCAGGTTCTGATTTAACAAACCCTTTTCCATTAAGGGTTGTACTTAACTTGTGATACCAGGCTCTTGGTGATTGCTTTAATCCATAGATAGCTTTCTTCAATCTTAGGACATTTCAGGCTTGACCATGTCATCCATACCGGTGGTGGTCTCATGTAGACCTCATCTTCTAGCTCTCCTTGAAGAAAGGCATTTTTGACATCCATCGCCATAAATCCCATTCCAAGTTCACAGCAACTGAAAGTAGGATCCTTATGGTGTGGAGTTTAGCTACTGGTGCAAATGTGTCTAGGTAGTCTTCTCCATAGACTTAAGTGTATCCCCTTGCCACTAGTCTTGTCTTCTTCCTCTCTGGTTGTCCATTTGCCTTGTACTTGATGGTGAAAAGTAGTGACTAGTGACTGCTTTCTTTCCTTTAGGAAGCTCAGTCTCATACCAAGTATCATTCTTGATCATGGCTCCAACTTCATCTCCAACAGAATCTCTCCACTCATCATGCTCCATTGCTTCTTCATAAGTCTTTGGAACATAATCTTGATCCAGATTGGTGATGAAGGCTACATGATCTTGAGGATAACTAGCAAAGAGCAGGCTGCTGGATAGGATGAGCTCTTGCATTGCTGAAGTATACTCTGGTGTTAACAATTAGATGGATCTTTTCTCACTCTGGTACTTCTTCTTAATGGCTGAATCTGCTCCTCTATTACTGCCTCTTCCTGTCCTTGATCACCATCATACTGATCATCACTAGACTGATCAGATTCTGCTCCATCTTGATCATGAACTGAAGAACCATCTTCGGTGTTTCGGTGTTGGTTCATGCTCATTGCCCCCTCAGGATCAGGATGGACTGGTTCAACACTTGGTGCTGCTTTTCATTGTTGACAGCAACTGGTGGTGATGTAGTGGTTCTAGGCGCCTCACTGCCCCTAGGCTGAGTAATGCCTAAACTCTCGAATGGTTCTCAGGTTGTTTGCCCTATCGATTGTTCCTGTGAGAGATCTCTAAGACTTTCCAGCTCTTCTCACTGTAGTACCCCTTTGATTCTACAAACTTCACATCCCTTGAGACCATCACTCTTTTTGAATCTGGTACATAACACTTGTACCCTTTACGTGTGTTGAGAGTATCCTATGAACATAGCTTTGATACTCTTGGGATCAAGCTTGTTCCTTTGTTCACCTGGTACCAATACATAGCACACACACCCAAACACCGCAAATGATCTATGGGAGGCTGAGTCTTGTTTAATACCTGAAATGGAGAGACATCTTTGAGGACTTTGGTAGGAATCCTGTTGATAAGATAGCATGCAGAAACCGACATCTCCCCAAAACCTCTTTGGGACATTGGTGTGGAAGATCATGCTCCTTGCAACCTCCATAAGATGGCGATTTTCCTCTCAGCCACTCCATTTTGTTGTGGTGTGTATGTGCAGCTGGTCTGGTGAATAATACCATGTTTTGCTAAGTGTTGTTTGAAGGCATGGCTAGTGTATTCTCCCCCATTATCAGACCTAAAAATTTTTATCTTGGAATTGAAATGGTTAGTGACATAGTTTTGGAAGTTTATAAAAGCTTCTAGGACCCTATCTTTGCTTTTAATCAGTGTGAGCCAAGTATATTTTGATTTCTCATCTATGAATGTCACAAAATATTTATGATTTTCTCTAGAAACACAAGGTGAAGTCCAAACATCGAGTGAACTAGATCAAAACAATTCTCATAGATAGTCATAGATGAAGGAAATCTGATTTATGATGTTTACCAAGAATACAAGCCTCACAAGTTTCATTTTGCAAAGATAGATCAGGAAACATCAATTTTAAAGCATGAGAATGGGGGTGGCCTAATCTAGCATGCCATAACACATCATTAGCTAAAAAGAAGCAGAATTAAAAGCATAAGTAGAATCTGATCTAAGCTTGGTATCTTCAAGGAAATACAGCTCTCCCTTGCTTACACCTTTGCCCAGCATCTTACTGGTCTTAATATCCTGAAAGCACACATCATTAGGACTAAAAATAACATTGCAATTTAAATCATTAGTTGCTCTTTTCACGGATAAAGATTAGAAGCAAAGGCTGGCATGTAAAAGCTTGAGATTCTTTATCAAACAGATTCAGATTCCTACTCCTTCTATTGGAATTCTATCACCATTTGCAATTACAACACTTCCTAGGGCAGGTTTAATATCACTAATCAGTTTAGCATCCTAATCATATGATGAGAAGCTCTGAATCAATGATCAATGGCCTAGCGTGTGAGATGCATTATGGATAGAATTTAAAGCATTAATACTTTGGTTACCGAGTTTGCATTGAGAGCCTTGATCAAGGCCTCAAGTTCTGACTTCCTGATGATGTATCCTCCTGAGATGGTTGAGACAAGTGGGAGGTGGAACCACCAGTGTGGGTTGTAGAGGTCAGGCTCACCATCATTTCCCATCGCATATAGCTGGGTGCTGGATGCTCCTGAGCTCTTGCTTCATGGACTCTGGTCTGGCTGTATTTATTTGCTGAGGCTGGCCTGAGATGAGGATGCAGAATCCAGCAGTTGGTTTTGGAGTGGCCTTTGTACTTGCAATGCTCACAAGTCACTGACTTGTCTCCTCCTCCTCTTGGCTTGAAGTGAGCCTTGTTAGCTGAAGCACTCTCCACCTTCTCAACCTTATGTGCCATAGATAAGTCTCCTTTCCACCTCCAAAGAGTCCATCTGAGCCTATCTCCTTTTGTAGCTGAGCACATACTTCATCATAGCTTGGAAGCTCCTTTTCTCTTAAAATGTGTCGACCACATCATTGAAGCTTGGGCTGAGTGTGAAGAGCAGTCAAAGATCTTGTCTTGCTCACGCCTGGCTTCAATGTCTCAGGGTCATTGGAGCTTGGCCTTAGCATCTCCAGCTCAGACCATAGCTGACTATACTTCCCAAGGTGTTTGGTGAAGTCTCCTTCTTCTTCTTTGCAAAGTGTTGATGGCTCTCTTCACTTCATAGATTCGGTAAGGTTTGAAGTGTTACCATACACTCTTTGTAGAGTATCCCACAACTGTTTTGGAGTTGTACAGTGTGAGTAAGTGTCCATAAGTGGACCATCAAGAGAGCTATGCAAGATAGACAGCACCATGAGATCTTCTGAACCCATTTGCCTTCATCTATCACTACAATCTCCTTGCCATCTTCTCCTTGGGTGATCTGCTTTGGAGCTGAACTTGAAGTAACATGCTCCCAAAGACCTCTTCCTCCAAGGGCTGCTCTGGTCATCTAGACCAAGTGATGTAGTTTCCTGGTCCCTTGAGTGTACATGGGATGAAGCGCTGCAGTGGTGCTCCATCTCTTACAGTAGGCGCCAGAAGAATTTAAATTTTTCAAGGCTATTTGAGAGAGTTAAGCTCTGGAATTGAGAGAACTATGTCTAGAATCAAGATAACCTCTCAAGAAAATGAAATAGGGACAAACGAGTAAGCACAACCAAACGAGAGAATGAAAACTTCAAGAACACTCGAAGCAGAGTTTTATTATCCACGGATAAAAGAATTCGGAGAATTTTTAGAAAATAACAAGATGAATCTGAAGAGAGGTAAGTAAAGAGTGTTTTGGAGTGATTGAGGTTCTCAAGAGCTTAAAGCTCTGATACCATGAAAGAAAATGAAGAACGAGTAAAGCAGAGTAAGAACAGAGTATAAGTGATGAGAATCCGTGGAACGAGAGGAGAGATGAGAGAGTTTGCAAAGAGTAAAGAGAAGGATTTTTATTTCCTTAGATGATATGTGCTTACAATTACAATATAAATAGGCACAGCAAAGTGAGATAAGACAACAAGAATAAGAATAAAGAATGAGGCTGAGGCTTGAAAGGGACAGGACTCAAGACAACCTGCTTAAAAGAACATGTGATCTTTACTATATTTAAATGCCACTTGCTTCTGACCTTTCCTGAACTCAGCGGTCCTAAGCACTCCAGACACTCCATTGACTGTTTAAAATAGTTCCTTGCCTCCTAAACTCAGCTCGGTCGAGTTGCTTCCTTGGTAGGCAAGTCTTGTCGCGGACTGACTTGTGTTCCAATGCATGTGATCATATCTCAATTCATCGGATGCCTGCTCTTTCTTTCTCTTCTCTTCTCATGTCTTCATTTCAATAGTAACACTTCAAACCTTACCAGGATCTATGAAGTGAAGAGAGCCAAACACTTTGCAGTGAAGAAGGAGACTTCACCAAACACCTTGGGAAGTATAGTCAGCTATGGTATGAGCTGGAGATGTTAAGGCCAAGCTCCAATGACCTGAGACAATTGAAGCCAGGCGTGAGAAAGACAAGATCTTTGGACTGCTCTTCACACTCAGCCAAAGCTTCAATGATGTGGTCAGACACATTTTAAGAGAAAAGAGCTTCCAAGCTATGATGAAGTATGTGCTCAGCTACAAATGGAGATAGGCTCAGATGGACTCTTTGGAGGTGGAAAGGAGACTTATCCATGGCACATAAGGTTGAGAAGGTGAAGAGTGCTTCAGCTAACAAGGCTCACTTCAAGCCAAGAGGAGGAGGAGGAGAGTAACTTGTGAGCATTGCAGTACAAAGGCCACTCAAAACCAACTGCTGGATTCTGCATCCTCATCTCAAGCCAGCCTCAGCAAATAAATACAGCCAGACCAGAGTCCATGAAGCAAGAGCTCAGGAGCATCAGCACCCAGCTATATGCATGGGAAATGATGGTAGAGCCTTGACCTCTACAACCCACACTGGTGGTTCCACCTCCCACGCCTTGTCTCAACCATCTCAGGGATACATTCATTGGAAGTCAGAACTTGAGGCCTTGATCAAGGCTCTCAATGCAAACTCTGGTAACAAAGTATTAATGCTTTAAATTCTATCCATAATGCATCTCACACTGCTAGGCCATTGATCATTGATTCAGGGAGCTTCTCATCATATGATTAGGGATGCTAAACTGATTAGTGATATTAAACCTGCCCTAGGAAGTGTTGTAATTGCAAATGGTGATAGAATTCCAATAGAAGGAGTAGGGAATCTGAATCGTTTGATAAAGAATCTCAAGCTTTTACATGCCAGCCTTTGCTTAATCTTTTATCTGTGAAAAGAGCACTAATGATTTAAATTGCAATGTTATTTTTAGTCTAATGATGTGTGCTTTCAGGATATTAAGACCAGTAAGATGCTGGGCAAAGGTGTAAGCAAGGGAGAGCTGTATTTCCTTGAAGATACCAAGCTTAGATCAGATTCTACTTATGCTTTTAATTCGCTTCTTTTTTAGCTAATGATGTGTTATGGCATGCTAGATTAGGCCACCCCATTCTCATGCTTTAAAATTGATGTTTCCTGATCTATCTTTGCAAAATGAAACTTGTGAGGCTTGTATTCTTGGTAAACATCATAAATCAGTATTTCCTTCATCTATGACTATCTATGAAATTGTTTTGATCTAGTTCACTCGATGTTTGGACTTCACCTTGTGTTTTAGAGAAAATCATAAATATTTTGTGACATTCATAGATGAGAAATCAAAATATACTTGGCTCACACTGATTCAAAGCAAAGATAGGATCCTAGAAGCTTTTATAAACTTCCAAAACTATGTCACTAACCATTTCAATTCCAAGATAAAATTTTTAGGTCTGATAATGGGGAGAATACACTAGCCATGCCTTCACACAACACTAGCAAAACATGGTATCATTCACCAGACCAGCTGCCCATACACACCACAACAAAATGGAGTGGCTGAGAGGAAAAATCGCCATCTTATGGAGGTTGCAAGGAGCATGATGTTCCACCAATGTCCCAAGAGTTTTGGGGAGATCTGTGGTTTCTGCATCTATCTTATCAACGGATTCCTACCAAAGTCCTCAAAGATGTCTCTCCATTTCAGGTATTAAACAAGACTCAGCCTCCCATAAATCATTTGCGTGTGTTTGGGTGTGTGTCTATGTATTGGTACCAGGTGAACAAAGGAACAAGCTTGATCCGAGTATCAAAGCTATGTTCATAGGATACTCTCACACACAGAAAGGGTACAAGTGTTATGTACCAGATTCAAGAAGAGTGATGGTCTCAAGGGATGTGAAGTTTGTAGAATCAAAGGGTACTATAGTGAAGAGCTGGGAAAGTCTTAGAGATCTCTCACAAGAACCATCGGATAGAATGGCCAAGATTTAAGAATCTTAAGCCATAGAAAGAGATTAACCAGAGATTTGATGAATAGTGAAGGAGACTTAAGAGATTAAGAGAAGATTATGAGATTAAACTTTAAGGATCATTTCTAAATAGTGAGAGAGACTGATATTCATTGCATAGTCGACATAAGGTCGAAGTTACATATATATAAGAGCACGGATACAAGGGTTTTCTACTTAAAGATAAGGTGAAGCATGTGAAGTCAACAAGGGGAAGAAGCCACATTCAAACTGACCAATACCAGCTCTCACCGCTTCTGGTCATTGCCTTGACTCGACAGCCTGGCACAGCATCGGTAGCCTCCTTCTTCCTTTTAGCGGTCACAAGCCCTCAGGTAACAATGCAAGGTCACCACACTCTTTTACCATTACCGGGTAAGTTTCTTTCACCTCATTTGGTGGAAGTGATCCATGTAATGCACGGACTATGCGGCCATGCGACCTTGTGGACATGATCACTTCCATCAACCTTCTCCAAATAGCTTCCTCACTTCATTCCTTCAGCCCTTACTTCATGTAACCCTTCTTAGCATCATACTCAGCACAATACTCTTCTCATCTCAACACTCCCCTCGAAGCTTGACCATGAAACAAGTCAAGCTTGGACAGCTATGAGATCTTCCTCATTAAAAACCTCACCAAGGAAAACCCATTGGGACAAAACCTTGATGAGGAAAAAGTAAAGATCTCATGACTAAGAGAGATCAGCTCTTCTTCTGCCCAAGATCAATGAGGCCCAGCGGATGTGAATGGACTCCATTGTCTTCTGCCTTGCTGCCTTTGTAAACACATCAGCCAGCTGGTCTTCACTTCTGGTGTAACAAGGTAAGATCACTCCAAGCACTATCATCTCCCTTACTTTGTGGCAGTCAACTTCAATATGCTTGGTTCTCTGGAAGACAGAGTTGGATGCAATATGGATTGCAGCCTGGTTGTCACAGTGCATAGTCATGGTAGTCTGATCAATCTCCAGTGCTTGAGTATCCCTTTGATCCAAACCAGCTCGTTTGTCAGCCCAGCATGGCTCATACTCAGCTTCTGCACTTGAACATGAAACCACCTTCGCTTCTTGCTCTTCCAAGTAACTAAGTTCCCACCAATGAATGTGCAATAGCCAGTAGTTGATCTTCTATCTGATCTATCTCCTGCCATCTGCATCACAATAGCCCACCACTTCTGTGCTTCTGTTGCAACCCATCCACACACCAAGGTCTTGTGTTCCATTCAGATACATAAGCAATCTTTCTACCATGCCAGTGATGCTCCTTTGGAACTTGCATATGCTGGCTCACCTGATTCACAGCAAAGCAAATATCAGGTGTGATGGTCAAATAGATTAGCACTTACCCTTTCTATAAAGCTTTGGATCATGAAATGGCTTGCTGTCTTCAAGCTCCCCCTCGTGGAACCTTATACCCATCTTCCATGGGCATTTTGGCTGTCTTTCCTCCATAAGCACCTGCATCTTTCAAAGATCAAGTGTATATTTCCTTTGAGAAATGAACAAGCCTTCCTTAGCTCTACATAACTCAATGCCAGGAAGTATTTCATTTCTCCCAAATCTTTAATCTCAAACACAGATTTAAGAAATTCCTTGGTAGCCTTGATACCATCTTTATCACTACCAGTGATGATGATATCATCAACATACACAAGAAGAACAATAATACCTGCTGGTGTGACAAGAGTGAAGAGGGTGTGGTCAAGCTCAGACTTCTGAATCCTCTTCCATTCAAGGTAGAGCTAAGTTTGTGATACCAAGCTCTGAGGGGATTGCTTAAGGCCGTAGATAGCTTTCTTTAGCCTCAGACATTTCCCTTCTTCACTAAGTGTTCAAGACCAGGAGGTGGATGCATATAAACCTCATCTTCAAGCTCTCCTTGTAGGAAAGCATTCTTCACATCCATTTGCCAGAGATCCCACTCAAGGTTCACAGCGAAAGAGCACAATCGAATAGTATGGAGCTTGGCAGCAGGTGCAAATGTATCAATGTAGTCTTCTCCATAAGTTTGAGTAAAACCCCTTCTACCAGCCTTGTCTTGCGCTATCTATCTTCCCATTTGGAAGATGCTTGATAGTGAAGATCCATCTACTAGACACAGCTCTCTTTCCTTTTGGTAAGGCACTCTCATACCATGTATCATTCTTGATCATAGCATCAGCCTCGGCGTGAGAATCCCTCCATTCTTGTATCAGCATTGCCTCTTCATAGCTTCTTGGGACATAGCTCTCATCTAAGCTCACTTGAAGGCATAATGCTCTTCGGATATTGAGCAAGCACACAGCAGAAGGATGCTCCACACTGGGCATTGTAGTACACTCGTGTTTACCCGGTTGGAAGGATCCTTCCTTATCCGTGTGCTTCTCCTCAAAACTGGTACTGGTGATTGTTGTTGTTCACTTTGCACACCTTGCATTTCATCCTCCTGTGCTTGCACTTGCACTTCTTCTTGAACCTCACTTTCGGATCAGAATCTTCTTGATGATCTGACTCCGCCTGAATCACCACCTTGATCATGAAAGCTAGAGCTCTCTTGACCACTTGAACTCTCTCCCATTCCTTGGTTAAGAGTTTCTGATTCACTGCCCCCTCATGATCAAGGGTGGGGATATGAATATTATCAGTAGCAGCACTCCCTTGGACACCATCAGCAGCAGTAGTAGAAGCCCTTCCTGTCTACTTCCTCCACTTTGGCCTTGGTTCATATTAATCCCAAGATTCTCCAAGATTGTCCTCGAGATCTTGGCTCTATCGAAGTTAAATCCTTCAGATCTTCCTGGTTCTTTTCTTCATAGTAGCCCCTCTCTTACAAACTTCACTTCTCTTGAGACCATTACCCTCTAGTGTCTTCATCATAGCATTTGTATCCTTTCTGACTTGAGGGTATCGATAAACATGGCTTTGGTGCTCTTGGCTTCAGCTTGTTTCTCAATTCACGGGAACCATGACATAGCAAAGACACCCAAGACCTTGAGATGAGTAAGTACTGGCTTGTACTTGTTGAGTACCTCAAATGGCGACTTCCCATGCAACACCAGAGTAGGTGTTAGGTTAATCAGTAGCAAGCAGTAACCACAGCATCACTCCAGAATCTTTTAGGAACATTGGCCTGAAACATCATGGATCTTGCAACTTCCATTAAGTGCCTGTTCTTCCTCTCAGCCACTCCATTTTGCTGTGGAGTATAAGGACAACTAGTCTGATGAAGAATGCCACTCGAGATAGGTGTTCCTTGAATGCATTGCCGTGTACTCTCCTCCATTATCAGACACGAAAATCTTGATCTTGGCTTGATAATGGTTAGTCTATATGATTGAAAATTTTTAAATGCATCAAGCACCCTATCTTTGGTTGGAATTAAAGTTAACCAGGTGTATTTGGATTTTTCATCAATGAAAGTGACATAATATTTCTGATTTTCCCTAGATAAGCAAGGAGCAGTCAAACATCGAGTGCACAAGATCAAAACACTTATCATAGATAGTAGAAGAGTTTGGGAAAAGCAGGTTTTACAATGCTTGCCTAAAATGCAAGCTTCACAATCATTATTCTCAAAAGAAACACACGGCAACATCAGTTTTAAAGCCTTATTATAAGGGTGTCCTAGTCTACAGCATACAATGCATTTTTGCTAAGACTAGTAGAAACAGAAGAAAAGAGCAACTAAAATTTGAAACGGCAGACGAAATTCAGATTCTCAAGAACATAAAGATCTCCTTTGGTTTCCCACTTCCCAGGCTTGCTATACTCAATATCCTGAAATTTCACACTGTTAGGACTGAAAATGACATTACAATTTAGATCAGTAGCACACTTTTTCACAGATAATAAATTAGAAGTGAAATCAGGCATATAAAGAGCTTTAGAGTCTTTATCAAACATTGAGCTTTCTATTCCTTTGATAGGAATTTTAGCACCATTTATATCACATTGCCATGGGCAGGCTCAATGCTAGTGATCAGCTTAGTGTCACTAATCATATGATGAGATGCACCAGAATCAACAATGAGGGGTTTATATGAACATGGAGATGACTTAGCAAGATGAGCAAGAATATTAGATGGCTTATATGTATGAGCAGAATCATATGCATGATCAATCCTATCAATATCACAATTTCTAAGATGATCATGTATGTTTCCTAAGCTATCAGTACTTTCAATCATGGATGCACCAAAGAGTACCCAAAGGTGTTACCATTATCCTTGAAGAGCTTGATGAGAGCATCCAAGTCTGATCTCTTCAAGTACTCTCCATCATTGTTGCTCCTTGAGCTAGACCACCGAAGCCACTAGGACTTCCCATTGTCCACCTCACCTCTTGAGTCTTGTTTGAGCTTGCACCACCAGTAACCTCTCCCAAATGTGCCCTTGCCTCCTTGTTGAATTGCTTGGCTTCAAATGTGGGTGAAGGATCCAGCATTGACTCTTCTTGTGACCTTGCTTGCACATGATCACAGTTTCCATTGAACTTCTCATACTTCCCATGCACTGCCTTATTAGCTTGTGATACTTCTCCTTGCTCAGCGTGTGATGCCTGATTTGCCAAAGCCAGCTCCTTTCCCTTCTTGCCAAACAATCCCATGGAACCATGCTCCTTTTGGATCGAGCACACTTCTTCCAAGTCGGGCAGTGTATCATCCCTCGCATATGTTGAATGAGACCTCCATAGGCTGGATTTAAGGTGAGTAGCAGCCCAAACACCTTGTCTTGCTCTCTCCTTTTGTTGAGCTCATCAGCATTAGTAGTACTTGGCCTCGGCATCTCAGTTCTGACCATAAAGCCGAACTTTCCCAAATGCTTCTCAAAGTCCATGTCCTCTTGCACCAGGTTGTTGGCTTGCTTCACTTCAAACACTCTGCTCAGATTTGATGTATTCCCATACACCTTCTTCAATGTGTCCCCAACTCCTTGCGGTTTCACAATAGCTGTAAGCTTCCATCAGATTTTGATCCAAAGATGCGAAGAGCTGAGAGCACAATACACTCCTCTTGTTGCCATTTCTCCAAGCATCACTTGAGTCCTCTTGAACATCTCTCACCTTTGATAAGCTTTGGAGCTTCTCGGTTGTGATGTGTTTCAACAACCCTTTGCTTCCAACAGCATTCCTGGCCATCCTTGACCACCTGAGATAGTTATTTCCCTTGAAAGTAGCAGCAACCTTCATGTAGACTCCACCACCTTCCATTGCTTGAGAAAAGACTTCAACTTGTATCAACACACACACAAGTTGATAAAGTTCGAGCTTAGATTAAATCTTCAAGTCGACTTCAAAGACTTCACCTTTAGCTCCCACAAACACCAAACACTCCAAAGATCTGAACTTTAAGTTTGAATCTTCAATACAACCTCAAAGCTTCCACCTTTAGAATCCTTCTTCTTCATGACACCACACCCAACTCTTGATAACACCAGAAAGCTTTGCCACCAGAGGAACCAACTTAAGAACAGATCTCAAGAACAAACACCAACAGCCACGAAACAAGTTTCTCAAAGATCTAGCACCACCAATCTTCAAGAACACACCGAAGCAAGTAAGAACACGGGTTGAAAAGCCAACCTGGCTCGATACCATAAGATTTCTAAGAATCTTAAGCCATAGAAAGAGATTAACCCGAGATTTGATGAATAGTGAAGGAGACTTAAGAGATTAAGAGAGAAGATTATGATTAAACTTTGGGATCATTTCTAAATAGTGAGAGGCCGATATTCATTGCATAGTCTGACATAAGGTCGAAGTTACATATATATAAACGGATACAAGGGTTTTCTACTTAAAGATAAGGTGAAGCATGTGAAGTCAACAAGGGGAAGAAGCGCACATTCAAACTGACCAATACCAGCTCTCTGCGTTCTGGTCATTGCCTTGACTCGACAGCCTGGCACAGCGTCAGGCCAGCGCTCCTTCTTCCTTTTACGGTCACAAGCCCTCAGTAACAATGCAAGGTCACCACTCTTTTACCATTACGGGTAAGTTTCTTTCACCTCATTTGGTGGAAGTGATCCATGTACGGACTGTATGCGATATGCGACCTTATGCGGACATGATCACTTCCATCAACCTCTCAAATAGCTTCCTCACTTCATTCCTTCAGCCCTTACTTCATGTAACCCTTCTTAGCATCATACTCAGCCAATACTCTTCTCATCTCAACCTGAACAACACGAGAACCATTACGGAGTTTAGGCATTACTCAGCCTAGGGAAGTGAGGCGCTAGAACCACTACATCACCATCAGTTGCTGTCAACAATGAAGAAGCAGCACCAAGTGTTGAACCAGTCCATCCTGATGAGGGAATGAGCATGAACCAACACCGGAAACACGATGGTTCAGCTTCGGTTCATGATCAAGATGGAGCAGAATCTGATCAGTCTAGTGATGATCAGTGTGCTGATGATCAAGGACAGGAAGAGGCAGTAATAGAGGAGCAGATTCAGCCATTAAGAAGAAGTACCAGAGTGAGAAAAGATCCATCTAGTGGGTTAACACAGGTATACTTCAACAGCAATGCATAGCTCATCCTATCGGGCAGCCTGCTCTTTTGCTAGTTATCCTCAAGAGCATGTAGCCTTCATCACCAATCTGGATCAAGATTATGTTCCAAAGACTTATGAAGAAGCAATGGAGCATGATGAGTGGAGAGATTCTGTTGGAGATGAAGTTGGAGCCATGATCGAGAATGATACTTGGTATGAGACTGAGCTTCACAAGGAAAGATCACTAGCGCCTACTTTTCACCATCAAGTACAAGGCAAATGGTCAACCAGAGGAAGAAGACAAGACTAGTGGCAAGGGGATACACTCAAGTCTATGGAAGAAGACTACCTAGACACATTTGCACCAGTAGCTAAACTCCACACCATAAGGATCCTACTTTCGGTTGCTGTGAACTTGGAATGGGATTTATGGCAGATGGATGTCAAAATGCCTTCTTCAAGAGCTAGCTAGAAGATGAGGTCTACATGAGACCACCACCTGGTATGGAGGACATGGTCAAGCCTGGAAATGTCCTAAGATTGAAGAAAGCTATCTATGGATTAAAGCAATCACCAGAGCGGTATCAGAAGTTAAGTACAACCCTTAATGGAAAAGGGTTTGTTAAATCAGAACCTGATCACACACTCTTCACTCTCACCAGCATGCAAGGGATTGTGGCAGTTCTAATTTATGTAGATGATATCATCATCACAGAAATGACAAGGAAGGTATCATCTCAGTAAAGCTTTTCTTAAATCTGCTTTTGATATTAAAGATTTGAGTTAAAAAGTACTTTCTAGGGATAGAAATATGCTCTAAGAGGGCTCTTCATCTCAAAGAAAGTACACACGATATCTTAAGTGAGGCAGGAAAGCTTAAAGAAAGAACAGCCAAGACACCACTAGAAGAAGGGTACAAGGTCTTGCATGAGGGAGTTTGAAGATGAACCATTTGGAGACTTCAAACTCTATGGGAAAATGGTTGGGAAGCTGATCTATCTTACCATCACAAGACCAGATATTTGCTGCAGTGAACCAAGTCAGTCAACATATGCAAGCCCACAAAGTTCATCATTGGAATATGGTGGAAAGGATTCTAAGATATCTAAGGGAAGCTCAGGTGAGGTGTATGGATGGGTTGCAACAGCACCCGAGAGATTGTAGGATCTTGTGATGCAGATTGGGCAGGTGATAGAGTGGACAGGAGGTCTACAACAGGCTATTGCACCTTCATAGGAGGCAATCTAGTCACTTGGAAAAGCAAAGCGAGAAGGTTGTATCATGTTCAAGTCTGAGGCAGAATATAGAGCCATGAGAAAGCTGGCCAGTGAGCTTATATGGATCAGAAACTTGCTAAAGGACTTGGGCATTGAGACAACAACACCAATCACAATGCACTGTGATAACCAGGCCGCCATTCACATAGCCTCCAACTCAGTCTTCCATGAGAGAACACAAACACATTGAAGTGGATTGTCACAAGGTGAGACAAGCAGTGGGAAGAAGATCATTCTACCTTGCTACAGGAGTGAAGATCAGCTAGCAGATATCTTCACCAAAGGAGCAAGTACTAAGATCTGTGAGTCCATCCATCCAAGATTGGGACTCATAGACTTGACAGATCATGATCCTCTTAAGCCAGAAGCATCTACTCTTTTCCCTCTTGTGTGTTTTTGTCCCATTGGGTTTTCACACAAAAGGTTTTAGTGAGGATGTCTTCATGGGTTCAACAACCATACCTTATGGCTAAGCTTTAGGGAGTATTGGAAATAAGGAGACAAGGATAAAGGATGATCAGGAGACTTGGAAAAGCTAATCTGCAGCCTTGGAGAATAAGTCTATCCGTACAATACTTGAGACACAAGTATCTTCAGCTTAACCTAACCAACCTTGAGAAGCAAGGAGGTTTAAACTTCCAATATTGAGCTCAGAAAGTCAAAGGAGCGTTGGGATTTGTCTGAAGCAAGAAGAGTATTTAAATGGGAAGATCACATGTTACACTTGGAAGGATGCGGGCTTGGAGACCGTTTAGGAGCTGTCAACGTCCCTCGGCCAGAATGCATTTCTTTATTGTATTCTCTTTGTCTGATGTCCATTGTCTTGCTTATAAATATTGTATGTGCACACTCTGAATAAATCAAGGAAATAAAATCCTTCTCTTTACTCTTTGCAAACTCTCTCATCTCTCTCTCTCTCTTGTTCCGCAGTTCACCATCACTCACACTCTGTTCTTACTCTGTTTTACTCTGTTCTTCATTTTCTTTCAGCTATCCTCATCTCCCCCTCCGTGGAGCCTTGTAACCATCCTCCATTGGCATTTTGCTGTCTTTCCTCCATATGCATCAGCTCCCTGAGATCAATTACATACTTCCTTTGAGACATAAACAACCCTTCCTTTGATCGCATATCTCAATCCCAAGAAAGTATTTCATTTCTCCCAAATCTTTAATCTCAAAGCTTGCCTTAAGATACTCCTTTGTAGCTTTGATTCCTTCCTTATCACTTCCTGTGATGATAATATCATCCACATACACCAGTAACACCTGATACCAGGATGGTGTGGTGGGGTAAAGAGGTATGATCCAATTCGACTTCCTGAATCCTCTCCCATTCAGTGTGGTGCTCAACTTGTTGTACCATGCCCTTGGAGACTGCTTGAGACCATAGATAGCTTTCCTTAACCTCACACATTACCCTTCTTGACTAGATGTTCAAGACCTGGTGGTGGATGCATATATACTTCATCTTCCACTCTCCGAAGAAAAGCATTTTTCACATCCATTTGCCACAAATCCCACTCAAGATTCACGGCTAGAGATAATACAATCCTGATAGTATGTAGTTTAGCCACAGGTGCAAAGGTCTCAACATAGTCCTCACCATATGTGCGAGTGAACCCTCTTGCCACCAGTCAGACTTAGTCTCTCTATTCTTCCATCAGGGTAAAACTTAATTGTAAACACCCATTTACTTGTTACTGCCTCTTCCCTTTAGGCAGCTCACTCTCATACCAAGTCTCATTTTTAATCATAGCCCCAGCCTCATCAGCAGTGACTCTCTCCACTCTTTGATGGCTCAGCTTCCTCATAAGTCCTTGGAACATAGCTCTCATCAAGCTTACTGTAAATGCCATGTGATCATCGGAAACTCGCAAAGGAACACATAGCTTGGGAGGGATGCTCCACAGCCTGGGCATTGTAGTACACTCTGTGTTTACCCAGTTGGAAGGATCCCTCCTTTCCTTGTGCTCTCCTCATGGCTGAACCATCTCCTCTACTTGTGGTTCTTGCTCATTTGGTTGATTCTCCACTGATCCACTAGATTCTCCTTCCCACTCTTCAGTAGACTAACTAGACTGAGTACCATTCTCATTTGAGTCAGTAGACTCCCTCTGCTCTTCCCCAGCAGGCTGAGCACCACTCTACTTCCACTTTGTAACCTCTTGATCATGTTGGCCTGAATCTCCTTGATTTTGCACAGGTTCATGAGATTCAGTTCCATTCCCCCCTCATGATCAGAGGAGTTGTTCCAGCTTCTCCAGGCTGGTTGGAAGACTCTCTTCTTCCAGATTTGGATCCTGGGACAATCATCCACAGCTCTCCAACATCACTCTCGGTGTTGTTGCTCTATCAGATGGAGCTTGAGACAAATCCTTGATTCTCCCTCTTTCTCTCCATAATATCCTTTTGATTCCATAAACTTCACTTCTCTAGATACCATCACCCTCCTTGCTTCAGAATCATAGCACTTATAACCCTTTTGAGCAATAGAGGTATCCAATAAACATAGCTTTAGTACTCCTTGCCTCGAGCTTGTTTCTCTGTTCTCACGGTGTCATCACATAGCACACACACCCAAACACTCTTAGATGATCAAGGACAGGCTTGCTTTTGTTCAACACTTCAAAGGAGACAGATCACCCAATATCTTTGTTGGAACCGGTTGATAAGATAGCAAGCAGTCGCAGCATCTCCCAAAACCTCTTTGGAGCGTTGGTATGAAACATCATAGATCTGCAACCTCCATCAAATGCCTGTTCTTCCTCAGCTACACCATTCTGCTGTGGTGTATCTGGACAGGTAGTTTGATGCACAATCCATGCTTGGCTAGATGACTCTTGAATGCATTTCCCATGTATTCACCTCCTTTATCTGACCTCAATATCTTCACGAAGCATTGTATTGGTTGGATACATATGCTAAGTTCATAAAGGCCTCCACACCCTGTCCTTTGATGGAAGCAAAGTCAGCCAGGTATACTTAGACTTCTCATCAATAAAGGTCACAAAATACTTCTGGCTGTCTCTAGACATGCATGGAGCAGTCCATACATCGAATGTACCAGGTCAAGCAATGCTCATATGTTGTAGTTGGCGTGGGAAACCTGTCCTGCAATGCTTTCTAATATGCATGCCTCACACTCCAGTGATTAAATGACATATTAGGAAATATCAGCTCCATAGCTTCGGGCATGAGGATGACCCAATCTTGCATGCCAAGTAGTACTATCAGTCTCCTCGGTAGTACTACTTAAGCACCAAGCATCAAAAGGCTTAGAGATCTTATCCATTGGAGCTGGTATAGGTTGTTCATCTGTCTCCTCACCAATCACCTTTCAGTCTTTAAATCTTGGAACTCAACATCATTTGGTTTGAACACTACCTGGCAGCTAAGATCACTGTTGCTCTCCTCACGATAGTAAGTTTGAAACAAACTGGGGCATATAAAAGCATCCGAGTCTTTACCAAACTATTGGAGCTTTCCAACACCTTCTATGGAATCTTAGTACCATTAGCTATCTCCACACTCCCATTGTTGGATCTCTTAATATCACTTAGCAAGCTCTTGTCACTAATCATGTGATGACTTGCTCCGAATCAATGAGAATCGTTTGTTAGATGTGGATGCTTTGGCGGAGCACCCGGACTTCGGTCGTAGCCAAAGCATACACATACTTTGCAAACTCATTCCATTCCTCCTTAGTAACCCTCTCATCCTCTCCTTTGCTCCTTAGCTTCCTCGTGATCCCACTGTCCTCTATAGACTCTCCCATATATGCGAGTAGTTGCACTTTCCCACAACCCTCTTTCTTCTCCTTATCATGTTGCTAAACCCTTAGCAACCATTCTGCTCTCTTCTTAAGGCTCTCACTCCTACTCCGTTTAGCCTCCATGAGCCCTCACTCCTACTCATGGTTGGCTTATTCTCATCCCTCATCCTCTTATGCTCTCTCCACCAGTGCACACATCTCTTCCATCTCACGGAAGTTGTTCCCCTTAGAACCATCTCTACCAGCCACCCATATGATGACTCCATGCTTTCGCCAAAGTCTTGAGACCATCTCTTGCTTTGGTGTGGCTTTCCCATCTATAAGAGTTCTCAACTCTTGTAGTTCATTCCACAAATGTTGCAGCTTCACTACATGATCATGGGCCACCTTGTACCCTCCTTGGTTTCATACACTCTCCTAAGATTGATCTTGTTCTCATGAGCACCTTGATCTTCTCGAGCAATGTACTTTCTCGAGGACTAGACTGATCCTTGGTTTTACTTAGCTAGCTGATCTCCTTCAGACTATCTCTTATAAAGGCTTCACCTTTACCCTCCCATCAGTGGCTACCTCCTTCAAAGATCCCACCTTTACTTGTAAAGCCTCCACCTTTACACTGTCACTCCCATGGTGGCTATCTCCTTCAAGATCCCACCTTTGCTTACTCCACATCCCACAGCTCTCAGCTGTCTTTATCGATAGAACCACACTACAATGGCGTCCTCCTCCTTTCTCCTCCTCATACTTTGTTGTCCCTGATCTAAGTTGCTTCATTTCCAATCAATCACAAAGACTCAATCTTTAGCAAAAGCTCTCTCCAGATATCTGATCAAATCGCCAGACCCCAGAAAGCTAGATCACTCTCCAAAGCTTGTCAATCATCTAAAGGAACCTTGAGGCTTACTCTCCAAAGAAACACAAACAGACACCAACCCAGATTTTTAAAGATCTAGCTCACAGAAAATCTCAGAACACTCAGAAGACCGAGAACATTTCAGAGAAAATAAAAAAATCACTCTCCTTTTAAAGTAACCTGCTCGATACCATGAGATTTTTATGATCTGAGAGAATTTAATTATAATCTGGTGATTAAATGGAGATTGAGAAAGATTAAAACGAGAGAGAGAGACTAGAGAGAGATTGAAACATTCGTTCATCTTATTCTGTGGAGACTCATTACATTATATTAAGGGTTTACAAAGTCTAAGGAAGAAAAGCATGTGTGGTCAACCAGGAAGAGATAAGCAGCCAATGGGAAGCCTTAGGCATGTAAAGCATCCAGCATCAAAGAGGAATATGCTGCCAGCCTGTTGACAGCCTTGGCCTCTTCCTCCCATCAAGAGGAATATGCTGCCAGCCTGTTGACAGCCTTGGCCTCTTCCTTCTTCCTCTGGCCTGTAGGTGCTTCCTCTTCTCCCCTCGATTACTTCCGGATAAGGCATGTCAGATATAGTTACTGTGGTAGTATTCTTTTACCACGATAACTTATCTTTACCGGTAATTTTTAGTTACCACGATGGAACCAAGATCATTCTTATCTCTTTTCCTCAACATCACAACCCTTACATTATTCTCCACTTCGGTTTACTTGTTAGCAAGTAGAATGATCTTACGCTCCTGCTTGTCTCACCTTGTGACAATCCACTTCAATGTGTTTTGTTCTCTCATGGAAGACTGAGTTGGAGGCTATGTGAATGGCTGCCTGGTTATCGCGGTGCATTGTGATTGGTGTTGTCTCAATGCCCAGTCCTTTAGCAGTTTCTGATCCATATAAGCTCGCATGCGGCTTTCTCATGGCTCTATACGCCTCAGCACTTGAACATGATACAACCTATGCTTCTTGCTTTTCCAAGTGACTAGATTGCCTCCAATGAAGGTGCAATAGCCTGTTGTAGACCTCCTGTCCACTCATCACCTGAATCTGCATCACGATATCCTACAATCTCATTGCTCTTGTTGCAACCCATCCATACACCTTGACCAGAGCTTCCCTTAGATATCTTAGAATCCTTTCCACCATATTCCAATGATGAACTTTAGAGGCTTGCATATGCTGACTGACTTGGTTCCTGCAAAGAAAATATCTGGTCTTGTGATGGTAAGATAGATCAGCTTCCAACCATTTTCTATAGAGTTTGAAGTCTCCAAATGGTTCATCTTCAAACTCCCCTCACTGAACCTTGTACCCTTCTTCTAGTGGTGTCTTGGCTGTTCTTTCTTTAAGCTTTCCTGCCTCACTTAAGATTGTTAAAGATGTGAATAAACGGTTTGAAGAAGTGAAATGAATCCGTCTGACTCTCTGTGTAACCTAGCTTGGATTGCAAGTCAGGAAGGTAACCTGGTCCCAAAGACATGCCTCATGAGCCAAAGAGACGTTGGGGGTTTGGTTGACCAGCTCTGAGAGTTTGAATGGATTTAAATAAGGAGATCACATGTTACGCATAAGATTTGTATTTGTTCGGGACCTGTCACTATCTCTCCCAGGTGTGTTGTCCTCTTGTTTATTATTTTACTCTTTTGCTTGTCTTTTATGTTAGGCAAGTTGCCTATATATATGTAAACATCCAGAATGAATTAATCTGGAATTATTCTCCTTCTCTCTCAATTTGAAATCCACTCTCTCTTCCTCTCTCTCTCATTCTGTATTCTTGAGTTTCCAGCAGTACTTTCTTGACTTTCCAGCAATAAACTAGCTATAAATCTCTTATTCTCACATGGTATCAGAGCTCTAGCTCTTGAGACCTCTCATTCTTCATATCTTCATAAAATTCAACTGTATTTTCTCACTCTGTGTTTTCGACTTTGTTTTCACTTTCTGGATTTAAATCCTCTCTGTACCTTCTTCTATTTCCATAAATTCCTTATTTAATCTGAGTTCTTATACTCTTCTCTCTGTTGGAAATTATATTCTCCAATTTCTAGATTCATATCCTTTCTGGTTCCTTTATCTTTGTCCAATGGATAAAAGAAACAAGCCATGGAAATGGAGTCGAAATTTTATTCGGTAACCCTTGAGGGTTCTAATTATCTGGTGTGGTTCGAGAGTTGCCGAGTTGCAGAGTCATGGACTTTGGGACAGCCATATTATAAAGGCTGAAGCTTCAAAAGGATGGCTCAGTGGAGGAACCAGCACATGACCTGAAGAATGAAGACAAGTGGGTTCGAAGACCAGTTAACACTTGAGATCATTCATAATTCTCTGTCAGAATCAATCTTTGAGGCTTACTCACACTTTAAAAAGCGCAAGCATCTATGGGTGAGTCTTCAAACTGGTTATGGTAATCTATGGGAGAGTCTCCAAAGCTGTGTATGAGCAAGACAGGTTCTTCAGCTTTCTCATAAGCCTGGATTCATCCTACAACAATCTGATAAATTATTTCCTTAGAAAGGAAGCTTCCTGATCTTGAAGATGTATGTTCCTTGAGAAGCCAGCCTAATACATTTAAGCTCAAGGAGTTTGAGCACCAAGTGATTCAAGGAAGAACAATGTATTCAGCTCGGTGGAGATTCAATGAAGGAGGAACATGGAGGAGTAACACTGATGGTCCAGCGACGGAAGACCTTGATTCCTTGATCAAAGCTGCAGGCCCTATCTCACCAAAGGAGGCTGGTATACACTCTCTTGACTCTAAACCCATTATTATAGATTCAGGAGCTAGCCATCACATGATTAGTGATAGGAACTTGATCAGTGATATCCAGCCTGCCTCGAGGAATGTTATTATAGCAAATGGTGATAAGGTGAAGATAGAAGGGATAGGAACCTTAGGTTGTTTGATAGAATCTACTGCCTTATATGCCTCGGTTTACATCTAATTTGCTATCGTGAGGAAGGCTACTGTTGATCTGAGTTGTCAGGTTGTCTTCAGACCAGATGAGGTTGAGTTTCAAGACTTAAAGACAGGGCATGTTATTGGAAAAGGTCACAGCCATCAGGAACTATATCATCTTGAAGACTAAGCTATCTGAATCTGCTTCTTCACTTTGCATGGTCGAGTACATCTCTGGAGTTGAGAGCACCATATGGCATGCTAGATTGGGACATCCTCATACTAGAGCTTTAAATCTGATGCTTCCAGGTGGTCTTTAAGAATGATGAGTGTGAAGCTTGCATCTTGGGGAAGCATTGCAGGACAGTCTTTCCAAGGTCTAGCACTATCTATGAGAAGTGTTTGACCTGGTTCACTCTGATGTGTGGACTGCTCCTTGTATGTCGGAGAAAATCATAAATACTTTGTCACCTTCATTGATGAGAAGTCTAAGTACACATGGGTGACACTGTCTGATCGGACAGATTCTTGGAAGCCTTCAGAATTTTCAGTCTCATGTTGCCAACCATTTCAGTGCTAAGTTGAAGATTCTCAGATCAGATAATGGTGGAAGTACACAAGTCAAGCATTCAAGCAATACCTAGCACAACATGGGATTATTCATCAAACTAGCTGTCCTTATACTCCTCGAGCAAAATGGAGTTGCTGAAAGGAAAACAGACGCACGATGGAAGTGGCTAGATCAATGATGTTTCACATGAATGTCCCAAAGAGGTTCGGAGTGATCTGTGATGTCGCTTGCTACCTGATCAATAGGACTCCAACTAAAGTCCTCAGCGACCTCTCTCCTTTTGAAGTCCTCAACAAGAGCAAGCCATCTCGGATCACTTGCGTGTGTTTGGATGCATTGCTTTGTACTTGGTACCGGAGAGCAGAGGAATAAGCGATCTTTAGAAGCTCAAAGGCTATGCTCATTGGTTATTCTCCAACACAAAAGAGGTATAAGTGCTATGATCCGGTGGCAAGAGAGTTCTAATATCAAGAGATGTGAAGTTTTGGAAACAAAGGGGTATTATGAGGAAAAGAGTTGGGATGAATTGAAGGATCTGTCTCAACCATCAGACAATGCCACCAATCTCGAGGAGGATATTGGAAGTCTTGGTATTAACATGCCTCGAGAGAATCGGGACACAAGAACTGCATCATCTTGAAGCGCATCGGTCCGAGAAAATGTGATTGATGAAAATGGGTTGATGTAGCTGAAGGTATTGAAATAAATAAAGGAATGACCAGAAGAAGAAGCTGGTTGATGATCGAGGATATAAGTTCATCAAGAGAAGCCAATTTGGTTCATTTTGTCTGAGACTTGCTCCACAAGCTACCACTTGACCTAACCTGACTTGCAAGGCAAGGAATGAGTTAATGGAGGACCTTATGGACGTGGGAACCTCTGTGAAGTAAAGGAAAAATGTTTGAATTTAAATAAGAGGCTTGTTTGAATTTGAAAAGAAGAAGTCACATGGGTTGCCTTGGAGAAGCATTGGACTGTCCCTTTCACTCAAGCGGTGTGCCAACCTCTCTCCTGTCTCTTTCTCTGCTTTTGGTCGTGCCTCCCTTGTCCATATCCTCCTGGACTCTTCCATTTCCCCATTATATTAGTTGTTTAGTGTTCCTGATTTAATCTTTGTTTATTGTAAGTGATTGCCTATTTAAAGGCTTCACCACTCTTGTAACAAGTTATCGATTATCAATACAAGTTCTTTCAGTCTAATTTCGTGGCTCTCTCCTTGCTTGTGTCAAAGCAATATTCACAATGGGAGTTAGAGTTATGGTTTAGAGGCTGCCTTAACTCTCTTTCCCTTAAGGCAGCTTAATACTTGTAAAACTCACTCTAAACTCTTCTTTATCTTCTCTTAAGCTCTAGCTTACTGATTCTAAATCCTCTTCATCTTAAGTACACAAACTCAAAGTGTTGTGTTACTACTGAGAAGGATAGATTCAAACTAGAGATTCTCAGCTTTCATAACCAGTTTACTCTCACAGGATCTTGGTTGTAGTATAGGGCGTGTGAGGATTCAACCACCAGTTGGTTGTCTCTTCCTTTTAATGGTGAGTTCCTTGTATGGTTGAAGGGGATTCAGTTACAAGTTAACTGAATACTCTCTTGACATGAGACAAACACTCATGAATTCCAACATGGTATCGAGCTTTGTTGCTCTTCTTTGGGATTAAACTCACCCATTTCTCTGTTTTGAATAAATATTTTCTCTCCCACTCTGATATAGAGTTAGCTTGGTCAGTACTTGTTAGTATCTTGAATCAAGCTTGAGGAAGGAAATATTTAGAAAATGCTTCACCATTATGCTTTATCCATTGGATAATAGCTTGTTCTTTATGGAGCATCTCTTTGACCAGTGGACAGACTGTTTTGATCCATTGGTTTCTTTGTTGTGTGAGTCATAGAAAACACTTGTTTATGTGTCATTCTGATGGTTCTCTTGTTGCAGCCTGGAAACATCAGTTCATGAGTTATTCAGTGGCACTTGTCTAAGATCAGTGAGCAAATTAATTGTTCAATGGTCCATTGTGTTTCAGCTACTAAAGCACCAAACTCTTGATGAGTATTGGATGCTCCTTGCTGTTTATGCTTCCATGAAACTCGAAAAGCAGAAGCTCTGTCCATTAGAACTCTTGAGCAAATTCTCCATTCTATTCTCTATTCTCTATTCTCTGATTCTCAGGTTACTTATTCTCCATCATTCTCCCATACTCTGTTACTAATACTCTGGTCACATGATTCTACTACTCTACTTTGTTGGTGAAGAGCAAATGGAGCTTGTGCACTAATAGGGCAAGCCGGGTGATCTCAAGAAGTTCATTGAAAAGCCGAGAATATTGAGGCATTTATCATTGAAGTTAAGCTCAGGAGGAGCTTAGACTGATCTAAAGAAGTGGAGATGGTTGGATGGAGTTAGGTCTGGTGCAAGAATAGGGTCAGGGAGTCTACTAGGCTTGAGGGGAGGGTGAGATAAGCTCGAGAGTGTCGATGGTTGTACAAAGATAGGGCCAGTCCAGGGAGGGACTTAGAAGCATGTTTGGGAGCAAATGGGCGAGTGTGCAAAGATAGAGGCGAGGCCGGTAAGGACCTGTCTGGGACGATGCGGACCAGGCTCGACCCAAGATGTTCAAACTCAACCATTTGTGAGTTTTAAGAGTTGTGCAAAAATAGAGCGCTGACATCGGGAAGACTTATTGAGAAGTTTGTGCAAGAATAGGGCAGCATAAGAGTGTGCTGGGCCGAAGGAGAAGGTTCTAGTCGATGGTATCCAAGGGAATCAAGAAGATACCAGTGTGCTGTGTGATTGGCGAGTTTGGTCATGGGACCAGCCTTGGCTGTAAAGACAAGGGAAGCCACGACCATGAACCTAGACTGATCTGTGGGAAGGTTAAGAGAGCCTAAGGAGAGCCAATCACATGCCAGCCTTCCCCTTCCCCATTTTGAATTAAGCAAGGGTGCCAGCCTTATCCTTCGGACTGGATATTACAATCAAGACCATCTCATCCACACCATCCATTTCTCTTATGCATTTCTAGCCTTTAGATTTAGGTTTATGAGTTTGCAAAGTTGTAAAGCTATATATAAGCTCATCATTGGCGTTGTAAACCTTAAGAGAGAGTTTCCCTCCTCCTTCATGAATGATAAACTCTGTTCTTGGTTATGAAACTCTCTGAATCTCTCTGACATTTAAACACTTAATCTCTCAGTCTCTTAGTCTCTCTAATCTCTTTCTAGTCTCTTTATTCCTCATACAAATCTCTGTCTCATCAGACCCTCTCATTCAACTAGTTGAGACCTTATCCAGCCTTTAATGGCGATTTCATACACATACATGACCAGGGCTCTGAAAATCTTATGTGGTATCGAGCCAGGTTCATGAGAACACAGCTGAAGCTTCCGCATCAAGTCACAAGTCTGGCCTCACCTCAAGTCCAACCATGAAGATCTGTCAGTTCGGCTCTATCACTTCAGAAGAAGGTGTTTGAAGCTATGGAGGTTTTCAAGCGGTTTCTTTCCTTTCCTGTCCATACAAGGCAGAGCCAACCATGCATTCAGAGATGGAACCTTTCAAGAGAGCTTTCCCTTGTTCCAAAAGCTGGGAGTTGAGACAATGAAGAAAGGTGGAACCTTTGGTGGTGAGAAGGTTAAGCAGCGGTCATGAACATCGGGAGGGTTAGTTGGGTGGCGATTCAACAGCTCAGTCCATGAAAGAGCATGACCGAATCTTAAGGAGGCTCGGGAACTAAGTTCCTTGTTTGTAAGCCATTCCTATCTCTCTTAAAATGAAACTTGTGGCTGCTTTGGTTGTTGTGATGTGTATTGATTGAAAAACACTGTGGATAATTGCTTATTGCTATATGAAATAGCTTGTTCTGTCGGGATGCTTAAAAGGCTTGTTTAGTGTTTGAAGTGTGAAATGCTTGCTCAGGATGAGTTATGTGCTTGCTAGGATGTTAGACAGTGTTGTTTAAATCTTGTTTGCTCATAAGCTTGATTCTGATTGAAAGTAATGCATTGTCGATGTTGGTGGATGATAAGTGATGCTTGGCCTCAGTTAAATGAATGTGTAGCGGTGTAGTGTCTTGATCGCTGATGCATTCATGAATGGAAACTGACAATGGCTAGTGCATATTATCATCTGGAAACGCCTTATTGGTGCTATTAGACTCATGTCTAGGAGCAGTAAAAGAAGCTTTAAAATTGCCTAAGTAACTTGTATTGAATCTGAATGATCTTGCTTGTGCTTAGAGAGTTTGCTTGCAAAGATTAGAACTTTAAAATGTTTAGTTTAATCTTGTGCATTGCTTTAAGACATTGGTGTTCAAACTTGATGTGGAATCAAGGTTTGACCCAATCTGAGTATTCTGATCTTTTTGGAGTTTGAGTGTTGTTTCAGGTTCACAAGAAGTGTCTTTAGCTCACCATCCATCCAGAGTAGAAGAGGGAAGGTTCCCATTGTATGTGCAATGGAAAGGTGGTACTCATGTTGTGATCGCCACTGGTGTGAAGACTCACTAGCTCACTTGCAAGCTTGGACTTCCATCAATCCAAGCTTGAGGAGGGAGTTAAGTGAGCAGTCTGTTGGTTCGAGGAAGGAGCCATCGGGTCAGAAGCGTGGAGTGCCTAAGCAAAGAGAGTTGAAGGTAGTTAAGTGAGCAGTCTGTTTGTTCGGAGGAGCTATCAGGAGTCATTGGTTCAGAAGGTGTCCATTGCAAACTGAAGAAGGAGCCATCCGAGATGCAAGTGGCGTGTGCAGAAGAGAGTAGTCAGTGCTCTTGGCTGTGAGAAGATGAAGACTCTCAGTCACGGCTTCTATGGTGAGGTGGCTGAAGAAGCGACTTCCATAAGCAATCCGATTAAGATGGCGAGTTCAAGGTGTGATAGGCAAGGTGTAGATCATGAAGCTATCCTCCCAAGCTTGACTTGTTCCACATGAGTCAAGCTTGAGGAGTGTTGAAGCTTGATGATCTTGGAAGCGGTTGAAGGTGGACAGCGGTGAGCAATTGTGGAGGATCGAAAGCTCCTTCCAAGCTTGACTTGTTCCACATGGTCAAGCTTGAGGGAGAGTGTTGAAGGCTTCTTGATGAGAGAGTACTTGGCGGTTATTCAAGAAGGGAGGCAACCTGTTGTGAAGTGTGATGAAGGATGAAGAAGCAATCTCAGTGACTTCAGTGTTGAGGTGATTGGAGAGAAGGTGAAGCATCCTCATGTAGTTCAAGCACAAGGTAGTGACTCAAGAAGAAGCAGCCAAGACTCAGCTTGTATCTATCAGGAAGGTCAAGTGTCCGAGCACTTGAGCACAACGGGAAGGTTGTGGGAAGGGGAGAGACAAGATCTGTCGAAGAAGAGTACAAGGTGTGTTGGTGATGAGCAAGGGGAAGGGATCGACCTTGCATCACATGAGAGCATGATCGAGTCTTTGTGTCCCTTACATTGCTGGTAAGGCACAAAGACTCAATAACCAATCCACAGGCAGAAGGCTCACTCTTTTCCCTCATCAAGGTTTTGTCCCAAAGGGTTTTCCTTGGTGAGGTTTTAATGAGGGAGCTCTTCAGGGTTCCAAGCAACTTCGGGATCTCTTAGAGTTAAGCTTGAGGAATGTTGAACTGAAGAAGAGCAAATGGAGCTTGTGCTAATAGGGCAAGCTTGGTGATCTCTAGAAAAGTTCAGCAAAGCTTGAGAGTGTATTGAGGCATTTATCATTGAGAAGTTAAGCTCGGGAGGAGCTTAGACTGATCTAAAGAAGAGTGGAGATGGTTGGATGGAGTTGGGTCTGTGCAAGAATAGGGTCAGAGTCTACTAGGCTTGAGGGAGGGTGAGATAAGCTCAGTGTCCGATGGTTGTACAAAGATAGGGCCAAGTCAGGAGGGACTTAGAAGCATGTTTGGGAGCAAATGGGCGGTGTGCAAAGATAGGGCGAGGCGGTGGGACCTGTATGCGGACGAGTGCGGACCAGGCTCGACCCGATGTTCAAACTCAACCATTTGTGAGTTTTAAGAGTTGTGCAAAATAGAGCAGCCTGACATCCGGGAAGACTTATTGAGAAGTTTGTGCAAGAATAGGGCAGCATAAGAGTGTCTTGGACGAAGGGAGAAGGTTCTGATCGATGGTATCAAAGGGAATCAAGAAGATACCAGGTGTCTGTGATTGGCGAGTTTGGTCATGGGACAGGCTGGCCTTGGCTGTGAGCCGACCATGAACCTAGACTGTCTGTGGGAAGGTTAAGAGGAGCTGGGAGAGCCGATCACATGCCAGCCTTCCCCTTCCCCATTTTGAATTAAAGGTGCCAGCCTTATCCTTCAGACTTGGATATTACAATCAAGACCATCTCATCCACACCATCCATTTCTCTTATGCATTTCTAGCCTTTAGATTTAGGTTTATGAGTTTGCAAAGTTGTAAAGAGCTATATAAGCTCATCATTGGCGTTGTAAACCTTAAGAGAGGGGTTTCCCTCCTCCTTCATGAATGATAAACTCTGTTCTTGGTTATGAAACTCTCTGAATCTCTAGACATTTAAACACTTAATCTCTCAGTCTCTTAGTCTCTCTAATCTCTTTCTAGTCTCTTTATTCCTCATACAAATCTCTGTCTCATCAGACCCTCTCATTCAACTAGTTCAAGACCTTATCCACCTTTAATGGCGTTTCATACACATACATGACCAGGGCTCTGAAAATCTTATATACTTATTCTCTGTTTACTTTTACTACTGGTTACTTAATTTTCTTGTTGCCTGAATGCTTAGTCTTGATGATTAGGATTGAGAGGTGTTGCTAGGATAGAATCTTCAGATATCTGTCCATTCTTTGCTGTCTTATTTAAATTGTGTTTTAAAGATCGGACTTGGTGAAAACCAATGTTATGGTCTCTTGTTGTCTACTGATGCTTGTCTTAGTGTTGGTTTGACAGATTTCCCATGTTGATCAGAGCTGCACAAGATGCATATTCGACCATGGAGAAATAGTTGTGAGTAGACCAGGGTGGCAAAGCTCATATCAAGCTTGTCTCCTCCCTATGCTCGAGTCAGTCTTGAGGGGGCTGTAAATGAGCTTCCATGGCCTGTCTGAAGCCATTGCAAGAAGAATTCAACAAGGACAGCAACAACTTGGTGTTAGAACAGATGGCCACCAGAGACTACTTGACAAGATCAGTGGAGAGTCAAGCTGAGTGGAAAGCTATGAATCAGCCCAGGCATGGAGTTAGAACAGTTACCTTCTGGTTGGGAAGCTATGGATCAGCTTCTAAAAGGAGTTAGAACAGTTACCTTGAGTGGGAAGCTATGAATCAGCCCATAGCATGTGTGCTTGTACCTGGTTGATGAAGCTTCAAGTTAAGAGGGCTGTTTGTCTCAAGGCATGGTGATCATCATTGGCTCTCATCTTCCAAGCTTGACCACATACTCTTATTCTCAGGTCAAGCTTGAGGAGGGTGTTAAATATGAGAAGCCAATGTCCATTCTTCAGAAACTTATGCAGGAAGTACCTTAAACTATACTTATTCTTGTTTGAATAGGTTTGCCTTGAGAATTGATGCATGTGTGTGTGCATTGTTTGAATCAGGTACTTGGAGTTCATAATGAAAGAGTGGAGTGGATCAAACCCTTTGATGATGGCATGAGGTCAGAAGAAGGGGAGACAAAGAACCAGCCACATAGAAGTTCTAAGAAGTTTTGAGTATGAAGCAAGGAAGGCATTGGTGCTTGCTTTCCATTGAAATAAGGCCATGATCCAGAGCAAGGAGTCCTTCAAAATCATCTTAAAATCCTTAGACTCACTGCCATCTAGGCTGAGGGTAGTTGCACTCTTTTTTCACAAGTGATGGTTTTATCCCATGAGGTTTTCCACACTTAGGTTTTAATGAGGCAAGTGCTCTCCGGTTCAAACTTTAGGATCTCCTATGGTCAAGCTTGAGGGGAGTATTGAAATAAATAAAGGAATGACCAGAAGAAGAAGCTGGTTGATGATCGAGGATATAAGTTCATCGAGAAGCCATTTGGTTACATTTTGTCTGAGACTTGCTCCCTGAGCTACCACTTGACCTAACCTGACTTGCAAGGCAAGGAATGAGTTGTGGAGGACCTTATGGACGTGGGAACCTCTGTGAAGTAAAGGAAAAATGTTTGAATTTAAATAAGAGAGGCTTGTTTGAATTTGAAAAGAAGAAGTCACATGGGTTGCCTTGGAGAAGCGGTGGACATCCCCTTTCACTCAAGCGAGGCTGTGCCAACCTCTCTCCTGTCTCTTTCTCGCTTTTGGTCGTGCCTCCCTTGTCCATATCCTCCTGGACTCTTCTATTTCCCCATTATATTAGTTGTTTAGTGTTCCTGATTTAAGCTTTGTTTATTGTAAGTGATTGCCTATTTAAAGGCTTCCAACTCTTGTAACAAGTTATCGTATCAATACAAGTTCTTTCAGTCTAATTTCGTGGCTCTCTCTCCCTGCTTGTGTCTAAACAATATTCACAATGTAAGGAGTTAGAGTTATGGTTTAGAGGCTGCCTTAACTCTCTTTCCCTTAAGGACCTAATACTTGTAAAACTCACTCTAAACTCTTCTTTATCTTCTCTTAAGCTCAGCTTACTGATTCTAAATCCTCTTCATCTTAAGTACACAAACTCAAAGTGTTGTGTTACTACAGAAGGATAGATTCAAACTAGAGATTCTCAGCTTTCTATAACCGTTTACTCTCAGGATCTTGGTTGTAGTATAGGGTCGTGTGAGAGGATTCAACCACATTGGTTGTCTCTTCCTTTTAATGGTGAGTTCTGTTGTATGGTTGAAGGGGATTCAGTTACAAGTTAACTGAATACTCTCTTGACATGAGACAAACACTCATGAATTCCAACGAAGGGAATCAGAAACCATTCATCCTGATCTGAAGGGAATCAACATGAATCGATCTTGTACAGAGGCTCATGATAGAAGTTCATGATCAGGATGAAAGGCAACAAGATTCAGTCTCGGTGAGGATATACATCAGGTCCGGACACTTAGGAAGTACAAGGATCGAAACCTGCATGCTGGATCAACACAAGGGGTATATTTCAATGCTGAAGCGGTGGCTCATCCAATAAGTGCAGTATGCTCCCTTTCGATATCGGAAGAGCATCAAGTATTCATTGGGGAATTGGATCAGGAATACATTCCAAGATCATATGAAGAGGCTATCACCATTTCTTGAACGTTCCCCAGACCTCATCAAGGCTAAAGCCTAACTTTTGATAAACACCCACTTTCTGCTCGATCGTCTTATCGCTAAGCTCGTAGAAAACGTACAGAGCATTGACAAACTTTTTAGACGTCGGATCAAACCCCATCTCGATGATCTTCTTCACCGACTCCTCGAATCTCTCTTTCCCACAGACTGGTTTGGCTTTGGAGATCAACAAGTTGAGCAACAGCTTCTGCGGCACTCCAAGCTCTCTCAGAACAGATACATTCCGTGTTCTGTTAGTCTGCTTCACGTCTTGATCTTGTAGAATCTCTTTGACGTAATCGAAGTAGCCAGTGATGGACACGTGCCCTCTTCTCCCCAAGATCTTGGGACTTTCGAGACGATCTCCGTGATCTCCGAGCTCGAGGCTCCGTTGAGCTTGAGGAAATGGAGTTTCGCGCGGA